>JAODAL010000825.1:70000-268439 GCA_025379985.1 Phyllomedusa bahiana | reverse complement strand
TGGGAAAACAACATGGAGAAGGATTTTGGGGACCTAGGGGAAAGTAAATTTAATTGTACAGCCGTGTCATTTCAGCTGCCAAGGCAAAAGATCAGGGGGTGCTTAACAGCGACATAGATCACACGATGAGAACATCATTTCTCTTTTACACAGTCACTATCCACCCCCATAGGGAATATTGTGTACAGTTTTGGACCATGCACAGGAAAACATTGTAGAGCTTGAACAGTTCAAAGGGGGGGCAAAAAAAAACAATAAAAGGACTGGGGACTGCAATATAGACGCAAGATCTTTTATTAACCCCAGGACGTACCACAAAAAGGGGATCCTCTTGTCTTGAGGAAATTTTCTACAAAAACTAGAGAGGGAAATTTTTACGAACAGCAGTGAACTGTGGAACTCTCTGCCGAGTAACTTGTCATGGAAATTCATTAACAGAGTTAAAAAAGGGTCTGGAGCTTTTTTCTAGGTGTAATAATATAACAAGATAGGACTGGGGAAGGGGTCGTTAATCCGGGGATTTATTCGATTCCAGATTGGATCAGGAAGGAATTTTTCCCTAAAAAAAGGACAATTTGGGTTTCTACCCAAGGGGGTTTTTGCCTTCCTCTGGTAAACAATATACAAAATAACTGAATGGATGGACGTCGTTTTTTTTTTTTGGCTTCCCCAAACTATGAACTAATTAGGGGGAGAAAAGAGAAGGTGGGGGGTAGAGCAAAGAAATTTTGCTCTGATAAAATCTGAATGGTACCAACTCCATGATTCACCAGTTTGAAACAGATGAAACATTATGCCAATTTGTATAACCTTCCATAGATGATGTCAATTTATGGAAGTCTCTGTTTTATATGACTGTCTATCTCACATGTAAAGAAATATAATCACCAGCATACTATTTTGGAGTGCTGTGGATTACAATTCTTATTCTTTATGGACCTATTGGTCCTTTCCACTTGAGCACCCACCATTTTCCAGTAGTGTGGGACCATATCATTATCTATGATATTTTTTTGGTCTCTGCACCCACCCTAACACTATCTCGTTGACATCTGCAACGTTTGCATATAATGATACAGAAGCTGAGAAAATTATCTTATGCTCCAATATACCATGTAAATTTTTGCATATTCCACCATCTGAAATTTAGACAGGAGATTATTAAAAGTAGTTGCGCAAAGAATTTAGTTGAATCCAAGACCAAGATTCAATCTGTCAAACAACAATTCAGCACTACAACTACTATAGATGAGTCGACTTTTGTCAAGGACAAAATTGACAAAACCATTGGATTCCCGGGGATGGAACATGGGCTATTTAATAACAATCTACAAGTGCAGGTGCGTAACTAGAGAAGCCTGGGCCCCCAAAAACAAAATTTTGATGGGCCCCCCCCTCCCCGCCCTGAACAATTTACCAGGGGCAGTAATGAATAATACAAGGGGGAAATACCTCACCATACATCCACTTTATACTGTACCAAACAAATCCACTATACCAAAACCCAAAATTACCCAAAAAGCCATACTCCCCAAAATTTAAGATTGCAAAAAAGGGACCATTGGAAAACCCCTGGCCACGTCCAAACAAATCATCACATCAGGGCCCACCTCTGACCACACCCAAACAAGTTACACATACCAGGAAAAGCCCTAACCACACCCCACCAAACAAAATCATGCCCCCGCCCCTCCACAAGACCAGCACCAACACAACAGCGGCACCACTAGGATCTGTAAATAGTTTTTTTTTTTAAGTAAGGTTTTATTACAGAGATCCATACAAATCTGTAAAACAATGTTTTTGTGGATGATACCGCTATATAATGGTCATTTTGTGCCACATAAACCCCTGTACAAGGGGGCAAATATTCCCCCCTAGTACTAACCACACCAAGACTAAAATTATCAAAAAATACCGCATACAAAGGATCGAATAATACCCCCCACCATGACAACATCACCAGCACATAGTAACGAATAATCCCAACAAAAATCATGACCACTTTATCACCACCATTGACAAAATTTAATCCCAAATTTACCCCCAAGAAATTACTGTAAACCAAACCCCTTAGTGACTGAAAAAATACCATCACACCAAGCCCACAAACCCAACCACCACATAAAGACAAATTAATCCATGACCACATATCCCCAAACCCACCCAAAGTGACGGGAAAAATTTCAGCCATACTGATCCTAATATACCCCCCCCCCCCATTACACTCCAAACCAATTTTCCCTTTCATACAGTGCCCAAAATTTTGGGGGTGGGTAGGCATTTTGAAACACGGGCCCTGAAGACATATAATTTGATAAAAAGTACAATAAAATTTTTAAGTGACTCCCCCAAAGGGGGAGGTCCCTTTTGGGAATTTTTCTTTCTCCATTCCTTCCAATCGCCATGCCCACTTCCCTGGCCCCCTACCTGCAGAATTAACCACACAAACATTTTAGATTTTTGAATTTTTCCAAAAACCCTCCCGACCAATTCCCAAACCTTTTGTACAAACTCCCAGGGGGTTTTATGGGTTTGGAGAAAGGGGGAAGTATGGGGCAACAGGCAGTGGTAAAGGGGGGGGGGGGGGGGGGGGGGGGGGGGTTATAGAGTGTTAGGTAAAGGATTGTTTTCATGTTGGCACTGGGCCCCCGGGGTGCAGGGGAGGAAAAGGGCCCAACAGCTTACAGCAAAATTCTCCGGGGGAAAACAGAAGACCAACCCCCGGGTTTTGTGGTGCGGCTCGGGCCCCGTTCTCCATTCCCAGCCCCCCCGAAGATCACCCCCAGTCATGACCTTTTCGGGGGTGCAGGGGTTTGGGTTTTTTAAATTACAAAGGGTTTTGGGTTAAATTTACGTCGGAAAAAGCATAGCTTTCTATTTTTTTAAACAAACAGGGCCCAGCGGGGGGGCCGGGTTTTCAGGGAGGTTTTTTAAATTTAAATTTGCTTTTTTTTTTTTGTTTCAAGTGTTATTTTTTTTTTCCTTTTTTTTTTCCAGGATAGTAATAAAAATAGTTTCAGAACCCTCTATTCCCATGTTTATTTGGGTTTGTCAGCCAGCAGGGGTTTTTGTCCCCCCAAGGCCAACACTAACCCCGTGCCCACGATTCCCCCCAAAAAACCCCAAACCCCACAACGGGGGTTATAGGAAAGCCATTAACCACCAAAAGGGGCCCCCTTTTAATTTTGGGGGTCGGGTTTCGGGGGCGGCTGGGGGCTGGTAATTTCCTAAAGGGGGAAAGGGACCAGTAATAAATGGACCTTCCCTTTTCTAAATATATTAGCTGCACTTTTGGTTTTTACCTGGCGGGTTTTATGGTAAGGGGGGGGGACCCCCACGTTGTTTTTTTTTTAAAAATCATTTTTTTTAATTGAAACCCTTTCAGTGGACCCCTTTCTTTAATCATTACGTGGATGCCCATGTGCAATTCTGATTAAAAAAAAATTTTTCCCAGAAAAAAAACCATGGGGTCCCCCCTAAATTTTCCATAACCCAAAAGGGAAAAACCACAGGGGCAGCCTAAAACTATCAAAAATGGGAAAACCTTTGTTACTGGTAACTTCCCTTCAAAAAAATCCCAAACCTGCACTGTCCAGAAGAAACCCCTCCCATTAAGGTCCCCCCCCCTTGACGGTTCCCCGGGCTCTTCCTTACCCCTTTGGGCGTTGGGTACTGGGTTAATGGTGACACTGGGTTTTGTGTCACCTTGGGGTGAAAAAAAACATCACGGCTGACACCAAACCTGACGATAGTAATGGAAGGCGCACCAATTACACCCAAATTACTATCACTGGAAAAAAAAAGAAAAAAAAACACAAAAAACAGAAAAAAACCTTATTTAAATAAACACTCCCCGACACAACACCCCCTTTTTAACCCAAATTTTTTTTTTAAAAAAGAAATAGGCGCAAAAACGCTTTTTCGATGTAGCCACAAGCAACCGACGTAGTCCAAAAGGGGAAAATCTGTAAAAAAAAAAAAAACCCAAACAAATGGGACTTTATCCCCCCCCTTTCAGGGGACGCCTGCTTGAACCCATGTTACCCACTCTTTTTGGGAAAAGGGGCCTATTCATGCATGAGAAAGCGGGGTGACACCCCCAAAACAGCAGGCCCCGGGAAAGTCGGGGTGCTCACTGTGGGGGATGGGTGCCCACCCACCTTTCCCCAAAGCTGCAAAATAATCATCCAGCACCCATCCCCCACAGCAGGCACTTAGCTTTCCTGGATGCCTGCTGGGTGACATGGTTCACAGCAGGCATCCTAAAAAGATGGGTGCCTGCTGTGGGGGATGGGTATGACTCAGCTTTCCTGGATGCTGGATAGCCCATCCAGCATGTGGGAAAGCTGGGTAGGCCTTAGGGAAGGGAAGGAAACAGTGAGGGGGGGGGGGGGGTAGAGAAGAGGGGGGGGTTGAAAAGTGGACAGGAAGAGAGAGAGGGGAGATGACTGGGGGGTCAGGTAGGGAATGGCGAGTCAGGGAGGGGGGGGGCCGAGTTTGGGGACAGGGAGGGAGGGCCGAGTTTGGGGACAGGGAGGGAGGGGGGCCATTTTGGGGGACAGTGGCGGCTGAGTAAGGGACCTGGGAGGGGGGCTGTTTTGGAGGATGGGGGGCTGAGTTAGAGGACAAGGAGGGAGGGGGGGCCGTTTTGAGGCACAGGAGGGAGGGGGCCGTTTTGGGGAACAAGAGGGGCGCAGGAGGGAGGGGGCCTTTTGGGGGACAGGGGGAGGCGCAGGGAGGGAGGGAGGGAGTGGGGCCGTTTTGGGGGGACAGGGAGGGCTAGGTTGGGGTGCAGGGAGGGAGGGGGGTCCATTTTGGAGGGACAGAGGGCTAGGTTGGGGACAGGGAGGGAGGGGGGGCCATTTTGGAGGGACAGGGGGGGGCTAGGTTGGGGGACAGGGAGGGAGGTGGGGCCGTTTTGAGGGATGGGGGGAGTGTTACTTACCTCCCTGCTGTGTCCTCTTCCTCCTCCTGCTGCTGCTGGCCCCGGCCCCGCAGTCACACTGATCAGTGTAGCTGAGGGGGCGGGGCCAGCCCCCTGCAGTCAGTGAGCGTCTCTATGACGCTTCCCCTGCATCCCTGCTTTCTGTACCGGCTGCATGTGAGGGAGAGAGGCTCCCTGACATACGGCTGGTGATTGCGTACAGAGGTAGGAAGCGCCGGGCCCCGCAGCTCCGCATCCTCCGGCAGTGAGCCATTAAGTTCACTGCCGGCGGGCGCAGGAGCTGAACTACCGGGGTAGCAGACGCCGGGCCCCCTAAGCGACTGGGCCCCGGGGCAGCTGTTACGTCTGCTACCCCGGTAGTTTCGCCCCTGTACAAGTGGCAAGACCAACCTCCTAAAAGGCATAGGGGCAACATCTATCTTCAGACATAATCCTCAAGCTCTGACAGCGATTGGTCCAACTCCTCTAGAGGGCTCCTTTTTAAGGGAGATGATACCCATAGATCCAGAGTACAGATGTCTTTGCCAAAACCAAGATAACCCAAGAGAAGGTGAGGGAGGAGACCCACCTACCAGACTCATCCAAAACTTGTAACAGGTGAGTCCAACCTGGTTTTTAACATCCCCTCACAAAACCGTACCCCCACAGAAGTGATTGTCCTTATTAAAGGCCTCTCATTTTGTCCCTTGTCCAACTTCGAGCTCAATGAGTGCTATGATTTTACTGTATTTGTGGGATGTATGTACACTACCGTTCAAAAGTTTGGGGTCACTTAGAAATGTCCTTACTTTTGAAAGAAAAACACAGTTTTTTTCAATGAAGCTAATCAGAAATACACTGTATACATTGTTAATGTGGTAAATGACTATTCTAGCTGCAAACGTCTGGTTGTTAATGCAATATCTACATAGGTGTATAGAGGCCCATTTCCAACAACCAATCACTCCAGTGTTCTAATAGTACATTGTGTTTTCTAAATGTAAGAAAGCTATTGGATATTTTGAACATCCTTGAAAACCCTTGTGCAAGTATATTAGCACAGCTGAAAACAGTTTTGCTGATTAGAGAAGCTATAAAGGGCCGTTCACACGGCTTATTTTGGGCACGGATTGCAGCCGTATTGCGCGCCGTACTGCGCTGCAATACGGCTGCAATCCGTCCCAGCCATTACGGTAATCCACAGTTTCATAGAGAACTGTGGATTCCGTCTCTCCTCTCTGCTCAGCGAATCCGCTGGGCGGGGAGAAATTGAAATGTTTATTATCCTGGCGGAATACGCGCCATGGATAATGAAAGTCTATGGGCCGGCGGGCAGCGCCCCCGCCCCTAAGTCAAGCCGTATTGCGGGAGGAATCCGTCCCGCAATTACGGCTTGAATAAGCCATGTGAACCGGCCCTAAAACGGACCTTCCTTTGAGCTAGTTCAGAATCTGGAGCATTACATTTGTTGGTTTGATTAAACTCGCAAAATGGCCAGAAAAAAAGAACTTTCATGTGAAATTCGACAGTCTATTCTTGTGCTGAGAGATGAAGGCTATTCCATGTGAGAAATTGTCAAGAAACTGAAGATTTCCTACAATGGTGTGTACTACTCCCTTCAGAGGAGAGCACAAACAGGCTCTAACGGGAGTAGAAAGAGAAGTGGGAGCCCCTGCTGCACAACTGAGCAACAAGACAAGTACATTAGAGTCTCTAGTTTGAGAAATCGACACCTCAGAGGTCCTCAACTGGCAGCTTCATTAAATAGTACCCGCAAAACGCCAGTGTCAATGTCTACAGTGAAGAGGCAATTCCCGGATGCTAGCCTTCAGGGCAGAGTGGCAAAGAAAAAGCCATATCTGAGACTGGCTATTAAAAGGAAAAGATTAATATGGGCTAAAGAACACAGACATTGGACAGAGGAAGATTCGTAAAAAGTGTTATGGACAGACGAATCGAAGTTTGAGGTGTTTGGCTCACACAGAAGAACATTTGTGAGACACAGAACTGAAAAGATGCTGGAAGAGTGCCTGACGCCATCTGCCAAGCATGGTGGAGGTCATGTGATTGTCTGGGGCTGCTTTGGTGCTGGTAAAGTGGGAGATTTGTACAAGGTAAAAGGGATTTTGAATAAGGAAGGATATCACTCCATTTTGCAACGCCATGCCATACCCTGTGGACAGCGCTTTATTGGAGCCAATTTCCTCCTGCAACAGGACAATGCCCCAAAGCCACCTCCAAATTATGCAAGAACTATATAGGGAAGAAGCAGGCAGCTGGTATTCTATCTGTGATGGAGTGGCCAGCGCAGTGACCAGATCTCAACCCCATTGAGCTGTTGTGGGAGCAGATTGACCGTATGGTACACAAAGTGCCCATCAAGCCAATCCAACTTGTGGGAGGGGCTTCTGGAAGCATGGGGTGACATTTCTCCAGATTACCTCAGCAAATTAACAGTTAGGCTATGTTTACACGGCAGTAACTGCGGGACATATTTCGCCCCGCAATTACGCCGTGTGCTCGGGAGCGAGGTGGCACCCCGCCAGCCCCATAGACATTCATTATTCTCAGCATGTATACGCCATGAATAATTGACATGTCACTTATGTCCCCGCTAGTCGTATTGTGCGAGCAGGGAGAGGACACATAATCCATTATTCTCTATGAGAACTGTGGATTACCGTAATGACTGGGATGTATCTTGCCCCGTATTGAGCGCAGTACGGCGCGAGATACGGGGCGAAATATGTCCCATTTTAAGCCGTGTGAACATAGCCTAGGAATGCCAAAGGTCTGCAATGCAAGAATTGCTGCAACTCATTTGATAAATAAAAGTATGAGTTTTCAGGGAAAACACAAAACTATCTGGGTGACCCCAAACTTTTGAACGGTAGTGTATGTCTGAAGCACATCCTGTAAATAGACCGTGTGCACGTTCCCTAACACGTATATATCTGCCTGGATTCCACACAGTATTTCTTAGATGTGTGTTTGGATCCATGTTTTCGACCCAGGCATCTAACAATGTGCAGTGTGATTTACATTGCTTTCACTGTAAGGCTATGTTCACACGGCTTAATTGCGGGACGTAATTACGCCCCGCAATTACGCCGTGTGGACAGGGGCGGGGCGGGAGCGGGGGAGTGAGCAGGGGGCCGGCACTTCGTCGGCTCATTGACTTGAATTGCCAGCGGCGCGTATACGGCGCTAGAAAGTGACATGTCAATTATCTCCCGGCCCGGCGGATTCGCCGGGCGGGGAGAGGAGACGTAATCCATAGTTCTCTATGAGAACTGTGCATTACCGTAATGAATGGGCCGTTTTCGGCCCGTAATTGGCGCACTCCGGCGCGTAATTACGGACCGAAATACGGCCCATTTTAAGCCGTGTGAACATAGCCTTAAACACGCATCATCGTTTAGACGAGTGTGAGTTTATTTGCGTCGCGATCAACTCTTGATCCATTTGACGCAGCAGGCGCCCTATTTAAAACTATAGGGTGTGTTTCTGCTGCAGCAAAAATGCATCCAAACACGCAGCACACTTTGGGTACATGTGTCCGATTGACAACCTATCCAAAAACGTATTCAAAAACCCTGTGTGAACATTCCCTAACACATTCATATATCCGCCTGGTTTCCTCCTATCCATATACACCTCTTATTTCTCTACATATAACCTCCGTTCTGCCTCCCCTTCCAGCCTGCGTTTTCTCTCTACACCTCTGTTTTGCCGCTGTGGTCTGTTTACACTTTTCTGCAATCCAGCAATTTGCTCCGGTGCCTTACTCCTTGCTTCCCGCGCATGTGCTTTATCTTGTGTGCACGCCGGCTCTCCCCCAGTCCTGGCTGCACACCACTTCCATGCAGTGATCCGGCTGCTGCCCTGTCCCCCCTGCTGGCCGCGAGTACAGGTATTTTACAAGTTCATCCTGCAGCTGCTCTGGCATTAACCCCTTCCTCTCCCCCTTGGATCCCTTCTCTATACACTGTCGCCCCGGTACCTGCTGCTCATTCTCTCCATAGAGGCTCGGGCACTTTCTGTGCTATCCCTTTTTCCCTGCTCCCCTCTCATCTGTTCTATATCTGCTAACCTGTCCCCTCTTCTACCCCTTGTCCTAGGTCTGACCTCCTTCCTCTATTAGTGCCTTATTCTTTGTATCCTTTATTGCAGATGTCACTTGATAAAGGCAATTCTGATGACACCTGAATGGTCCCAGCTCCAGGACTCTCCAGTCTGATGAAGTCTTCTGCTGAGTTGTCTAACCTTCCATGGCTGGAGGTCCCTGTGCTCTATGACCGTCTCCCATGTGAATAGACCTCATCCCCAGCATACTCTTTGGATTACAATTCTTCTGCTTCATGGACCTAACGGTCCTTTGCAGTTGAGCTCTCCCCATTTTGCAGGGGTGCGTGCCCATTTATTACATGTGATCGCAGATCACAGCAGCTTTTACATAACCCGTCGTCCTGAGCATGGGAAGCGAGGCTCGTACAGCGGGGATCTAGCAGCGACGACTTCCTGATCTCTGGGATCTGTTTGTGACCTCCGATCCATTGCAGCACACGCTCGCTAGCCTCCAGCTTGTATGCGGGCTGTCACGCCCGGCGTGTGATCGCTGCTACTTCGCTGGTCTCTGGGAAGTTATGGCTTGAGACAACATGGGGGATCGGAAGAGAAAAGGATTCTGCAGGTAAAGCCGCCCCTAATTGAACCCCACGCGGGTGTGCAGGGCATGGGTGGAGTGCACAGCATGGTGGTGTGTGACACACGCGGCCTATTGCAATCTACATAGTGGTCTGCGACTACAACTCCCATCCTGCAGCAACCTGACGGCAGAGTGAGAGTTGCAGTTGCTGAAGCAGCAGCCACAGTTCATATTACTTGGCTGTCACTGCTGTGGGTGGCCATACACGTCCCCCTGCCCCTCTTTGTGGTGGCGCTATAGCCATTGGCAGCAGTGCTTTTTATGTAGACACAAGTTTGCTTGTGTGCTATCTGTGCTTGCTTGTCTGTCAGGGCAGCCACCCACATGTCCCAGTGTGGTGACACCATGATAGAGCTGTCACTCAGTGTCACAACAGGCACATGCTTGTATGACGGGCCTGAGCGCCAGTGCTCTATGGTGTCCTCCTGTATGAAGTGTCTGACACGGCAGAGCTCCCGGAGACTTTGTAGCTTGCTTTGTGTGTTACATTTTGTCACCTCTTCAGCTTTATACATGGTAGAAGGTTTACACACTATTCCTATAAATAGTTCTCCTTATTTATCAAATCAGTCAAAGACTAAGACAATAAGGCTATGTTCACACGGCTTAAAATGGGCTGTATCTCGCCCCATATTTCGCACAGTACTGCGTGAAACACATCCCAGTCATTATGGTAATCCACAGTTCTCATAGAGAACTATGGATTAGGTCTTCTCTCCCCGCTCGCACAATATGGCGAGCGGGGAGAGAAGTGACATGTCAATTATTCACGGCGTATACACGCCGAGAATTAGTGTCTATAGGGCCCCGCTCCCGTACACACGGCGTAATTGTGGGGCAAAATACGTACCGCAATTACTGCCGTGTGAACATAGCCTAAGTAACTAATAACCCACAAATCACAGACAAATGGGACATTAGTTACTCACAACTACAAAGCCATATTTAGGCTTGTCCCCACTGCACGGATATTCCGCCTAACTTTTTTTTTTTTACATCGCCGGGGGTACATAGAACATGTTCATTCTACTGCCTGGTTTTTGGACGGAATATGTCTATGCGAAGGGGGGCGGGGATTTTCTCCGCTAATCGCAGAGAAAAGCTGCCCTCCCATGTGGCTGTGTGCACGGCCGCAAAACAGAGCAAATACCGGTCGGATAATCCTGTTAATAATGCTGTTTGTCGTGGGGACGTGCCCTCACAGCGCAATGGCTGGACTAATGATTGAACCCAGTAGGAGGGAGGGTTGCAGGTTTGCACAATACAGTGGCCCCTGTATCGAATAATACCTCATATTTTATATTTTTTCCAGTGTATAATTTTTTTGCCCTAAATACTGGGGAGCAGAGGGTGTCAGTATTGTGTGGTGGACAAATGAAAATGTGTCCAATCGAATAGTAGAGGCGTCATAGGTTGTAAGCCAGCATGGTGCACCACACGTATCTGTATAAATGGCACCCTTTGTATCGCCTTATCTATATGCAATTACAATGCCAGCAACCACCCCCTCATATATAGAAGGCGTGTGAGTGGTTGTCTTATCAGTATTTTTGCATTTGTGCAGTCTCCCCTTTTATGATATTATGGTTTTTTTTGCATACTGGTGTGCACTGGTATTGCAGGTGCCGTTTTTTATCATTCAGTTGTTCCCCTAGTGGAGGGGTGTGTGAGCTACTGCTCATTAGTTATCTGTATTGTTATATCTCTCCCAAGTAGCACTGGGGCTGATATTGTCTCCTACTGGGTTCAGTCTATAGTCCAGCCATTAAGCTGCAAGAATGGCCTTGTGTTTTTGAGTAAATAAGACTTTGTTGTCTGTAGCAACCAATCAGAGCTCCCTCTTCATTTCATAAAGTGCTCTGGAAAAACGAAAGCTGAGCTCTGATTGGTTGCTACGGGCAACAAAGAAAGTCTTACTTCTGGACAGCTTTCAAAAATAAGGCCCAATGTGTTTGATATTGAAGGTGGGAAGAATCCAACAACACTATTAACCTGCTGAGAGAGATTTGGTCATAGACTGTGACGTTTGTATTTTCTTTCTACATGACCATCGGTGACCTCACCATCGCCTCAGTACTATCAGGTTACTATTTTGGTTAGTGCAGAGTCTGTAAAATCCCTATGACAACTCTAACGGGGCAGGTTTTATGAACTATTCCTAACAACTTTTTATACCAAAGTGTCCTGACAGCAGATTCTACCCCTGGAAAGACTACATGTAAAAAATTGTTATAAAGTTCTATATTATGCTAAGTGCAGCATATTCTAACTTTATATTGTGCTCAATTTACTCTATTGTAAACTAATATATTATGCCAAGTATACTCTATTATAAATGTATATAGGATGCCAAGTATATGCTGTGTGTGTGTGTATATATATATATATATATATATATATAGCGAAGTATGCTTTATGAATGTATATAGGATGCTAAGTATATGCTCTGTGTGTATGTATGTGTATATATAATATATATATATAGCTAAGTATACTATATTAATGTATATATGATGCTTAGCATAATCTATGATAAACGTATACTATATCAATGTACATATGATGCTTAGTATACTCTATTACAAACATATATTACATTAAGGATTCTTTTTATTATATATATATATTCCACTTGGTTTTCTCTTATAAATGTATATATCATGCTCTGTATACTGTATTCTCTATTATGAATTTCTATATTCTGCTCGGTATACTCTAATAAATGTATACTCATTTATATAGTCCGCTAAGTATACGGTTTTATAAATTTGTCTCCGTTCCGGCTATTTGGGTACAGTGGGAAATGATGTTATTTGTGATAAACCCAGACACTTGTATATGTCAGAATCAGGAAGCTCATGGCAACATTTCCGGATGTGTGGAGGCAAATTTATGTTTTTATGAAGTATGTTGAACGTTAGGATTACTGACTTTGTTACCAGTTTGATATTGTTACTGTGAAAGCATCGCGCTGCTTGCAGTAGTCTTGGGCCTTCACACTTCTGTCAGTATTACAGGACACTGGAAATGAATGTATATGTGTTACTATTACAGTATATTTATGCATAAACTGTGGTTGTGAGGGCGACTTTGTCAAATGTTTGGTCATGTATAGGAATCTGACTGAATTTAAAAATGTTCTGGATTATAATTTTGTAGGTTTCGTGTAAACACAGTTCATCTAGATGAAAAGCTATTTGTTTTGCAGTTTCCTTAGGGTATGTTCACATGACTGATTTTTTTTCTATCGGAAACATCCATTGTGGAATCATGGCAGGATTCCAAGGTATACGCATGGTTTTGCAGTTTATATGTTGCTGATCTGGCTGCGATTTTTAGATGTGGATTAACCTAATCTGCGTCTAGGATATCCAGCATAGGCTCTGACAGGGTTTTACATTTTCTTTCAAATCTACATCAGATCATACATCACAAACATCTATTCAATTTGGATTTGTACTGAAAGCATAAGGATGTGGATTCCACAGTTTTATGTGTGAACAAGCCCTTACATGTAAAAAAAAAATAACTGCCATTATACAGTTTAAAGGGAATCTGTCACCAATTTTTTTTTTTACTTATTAAATCAAGCCCCTGATCCATATTCTTTTCCTCTGTCGTTTTATTTCCTGATTGTAGATTTCTCTATTCTGCCGACTATATATGATTGTGGGGAAGACATTCTTGCTTGCACTGCTTTAACAGCAGTCAGAGAGATACTTTATAGCAGCTTTATGCACATAGGATTTTTAAGACAGTTTCTGTCCCATAGACGTCTATAGGAGAGTTTTCACTGTGAAGGGAGGGGAGAGGGGGAGCTGTGACCTCCTCTTGGGACTGGTGGATTCTGTGTTATCTGTACACAATGGGGT
The DNA here is from genome assembly GCA_025379985.1 of Phyllomedusa bahiana. Classification (NCBI taxonomy): domain Eukaryota; kingdom Metazoa; phylum Chordata; class Amphibia; order Anura; family Hylidae; genus Phyllomedusa; species Phyllomedusa bahiana. Next base: position 254,932 of record JAODAL010000825.1, on the reverse strand, counting down.
CTCCTTTCAGTCTGACCTTGCTGTTACTGATAATGATCAGACTGCTGAAAAACTCTCTAAACAGAACAGGAAGTGTCAGACAATTATTAGGCTTAGTGGCCAAAGTGAAAACTGCAGGACTTAAGAATTATTAAAAAAATATTGAAAGTGATATGAAAAATTAAAGAAAACATAACCAAAAATTCCTAAAAAATGTGTTTAACATAAAAATGTGAGTTAAACAATAAGTCATTTTTTGATGACACATTCCCTTTAAATGGGAAATCTGCCCTTTATTATTATTATTTATTTTAAAGCGCCATTGATTCCAGGGCGCTGTACATTCGAGGGGGTTACATACATTACATAAGTCAAACGAGTACAGTGATAAGGGATAATGACAATTGGCACGACAGAGGGAGAGGACCCTACCCGCGAGGGCTTACAATCTACAAGGAGGGGGGAAGAGACAGGAGGTGAGGGGCATTAAGTACAGATGGCGTGTAATTGGTTAACAAAGATTTGAAATCCAGACCGTGAAAGTCAGAGTAGGAATGGGTTAGGCAGCCCTATTGAAATAGGGCTAATGGGCGTCAAGTAACACAGCAAACCCTACTGCTACATTTTACAGTTGACATCTATATAGGAGGCTCTGTAGCAGAAATCTGAGGCTGACACTTGGATTTTTGCCATTGATGTGCCACGGATCCATGTGTCATGCAATGGTGTTCATCTGTGGTTCTTTTGTGCAGAATATAGAGCATGCTGCATATAATTGGGGTAGAAAATACCCAATTAACTGGTATTGGATACAGAATGTCAGTGGATTTGATTAGGAATTAGTTGTGTAATCCATGCCAAATCCTCATCAGATCCTGAATGTGTGAAGACGGTATAAACTGTAAAAAAGTGAGCGTGTGCTTTAGTTGTGTCAGAAGCTGCTTACTGCAAAGAACCAGGGTTTTTGCAACTAAATGACAAGTGAATTGTGAACAGGATGCAAACTTGTAAAAATGTTTCTTTTATGTTTGATGGTATCTTTGTAAGGAAGCCAGTCACAAACAGACATACCTTTAATCTGTTTTGAGGGATTTCCCCCATAACTCCCTAGCAAAGATACACAAAACCTCAAAAGTGTCATCTGCTTGGTAACATGTTAGTATTTCATTTTATATAACATTTGCTGTCACGGCTAAAATATTCAATTGGAAATGTTGCGGATCTGTTAAGAAAAAGAGAAACTCAACACTAGCAAATTAGATTTACATGCACAGTGCTATTTGGGCAGATTCACAGATGGATCTTTCCAGCAGAATAATGACTTGTCGATCGGTGTCAAGAATTTACAAGTATATTTACTATTTTGCCATAGGCAAATGTAAACTCAGTTCTCTATCTATAAAACACTAAAACGTAACTTTTATTATGTATAACACTTAACCTCTATATGCACTATTTAAAAACCTGATTTCTAACCTCTCAATATATCCCACTCTACTTCTGAAGGAATAGCTCTCCTTCTATTAGCAAGGTGAACTTGTCTGAGAAATGTTGTTTATGGGAGCATGGTGACAGGGGCAGCAGCACATATTATCAGTGTGCGTGCAGGAGAGTGGAAGGGGGAGTCGGTTTTGTGGATTCTCTGATGGCTAATTGGTGAGCACCTGAATAGGGTGTGTACCTAACATGATATAAAAGGAAGTGAGCTCAGACCACATGGGACCGGACTGCTAACCCCCTGATGAAGGCAGGCTAGCTGGCGAAACATGTTGGGGAGGTCAGGCATGACGTTTTAAATTGTGATTTCTCACCTCTGTCTACAAGTATCGCCCGCTGCAGAGGGTCTCACAAGGAAACCTTATATGTTTTATGTCCATTGGATTAGGGATGACTGCCCAAGTAGGATGCTTGGGATCCCTTACTGGAGTTAGTAAATTACTATGTATATATAAGGTTTTCCTGTTAATAGGTGGGGTTCCACCAGACTTGATAATAGAAGGGGAGCTATTCCTTCAGAAGTAGAGAGGGATATATTGAGAGGTTAGAAATCAGGTTTTTAAATAGTGTGTATAGAGGTTAAGTGTTATACATAATAAAAGTTACGCTTTAGTGGTTTATAGGATTGAGAACTGATAGTTTAAGTTTGCCTATGGCAAAATAGTAAATATATTGATCAAAAGTGACTCTTTGTTCTCTTGCGAGATTCCCATTTTTTTGGAGACTATTTGACAAGAATCAGAAGTCTCCTGCTGTAGATTTTCACTTTGTATAAGGCTTCGTCTACACGGCAGAGCACCAAATACTGCACGGATTCTTATTGGAATTCGACTGGTATTTTATCATCTTTTATTTGTGCGGCTTTTGTGGTTGGTTTTTGTCTGGACCACATTGAACAGGACTAGACTATAATATGTCAGATTATAGAACATGTTCTAAGTTTTTAAATTGGATTTTGAGGTCAGATTCTAAATCTGAAATCCAAACGGTGTAGAGAGCTCAGATTTTCTATTGCGGTCTATGGCGATGGTTAACAGTTGGATTTTTTTCAGATTTTTAAATACTGAATCTTCTTAAAAATCATTCTGGAAACCAGTGCTGTATAGATTAAGTCTGAAAGATTTTACTGCAATTTAGTTCCATTCATTGTGACTAATGGCACCATTGCTATATGACATTACATGTGTTTAAAAAAAGTAAATTCATACGGCGTGGATTTCACTGAGAATTAATGAGATGTCATTTGTATGCTAATTCCACATAAAAAGATCAGCCATGTGAACATACCCTGTTTCCCCGAAAATAAGACAGCGTGTTATATTAATTGCTCCTAAAGATGCACTATGTCTTTTTTTCAGGGGGGTGTCTTATTTTTCCATGAATAAATTATAGCATGCTATACTAGTGTGTGTGTGTGTGTGTGTGTGTGTGTGTGTGTGTATATATATATATATATATATATATATATATATATATATATATATATATATATATATATATATATATATATATATATCAAAGTTAAGAGTCACAAACCATAGGGTATATGTATGTAAAGGACATTTTATGGCAGCTGCAGTGACTTATGTCAAAGGATGGCAAATGTGACATGCTGGGACTTGTAGAACTAGAAGTTACAGCATGCCCCATCAGCCATCCTGTGAGATTTGTGTGTTAGTATCATTGCTCTGTTCTTCCCCCCCCCTTTTCCCTCTATTACTTACATGTACTTTCTGTCTCCTGTCCTGGGATGTTCGAGACCTGTGGTGACATCAGTCACATGACCTCCCTGCACAGGTCCTTCAAAACTCTTCTACAACAATAGGTCCCAGGGCTGTTTCTTGGGGTGGGCAGGGCTTGGGAACACCCTGCCCACCCTTAGGGACAGCACTGTGTATGGGGAGCTGCAGCAATGATTTCCACTGTGTCTTATTTTCGGGGGGGAGGTGGGGTGCCTTATATTAGGGAATTCAACAAAATCTCTGCTATGTCTTTCGGGGGTGTCTTATTTTCGGGGAAACACGCTACCTATTGAGTAGAAATATTCAGGATGGTCATCTGATGTTAAAAGTCCTTTTAAAGACACTAGACATTAGAGCAGATTCTATATTTGAGCAGAGAAACGTGGATCTTTGTTGCACTAATAAGTCCAAGCTTTTCTAGAGGTTGTAGAAATCCAATGAGGCACATTTATCATGGCAGTTGCGCCGGAATTCTGGCACCTTTTGCGCCAAAAATAAGGTTATACGTGCCTTATACCACATTTATGAAGTGTTTAGACACTTCTGTGCCTCAACCAACAATGGGTGTAGGCTTGGGAAAGGGGCATGGCTTCACGTGTGCTAAAACTTTGGCGTAGTTAGTGGCGTAAAGTAAGCCAACTTAAAAATTATATAAAGTTGGACTAGACCGTTATACCCTACGCCAGATTTATGGGCACTATGATAAATGTGGCACATTGTAAGACTGTCTTAGGCTATGTTCACACGGCTTATTTTGGGACAGATTTCGTTCCGTATGTCGTGCCGTACTGCGCAAAATACGGCTGAAATCCGTCCCAGTCATTACGGTAATCCACAGTTCTCATAGAGAACTATGGATCCCGCCCCCGCTACACGGCATAATTGCAGGCGAAATCCGTCCCCGCTATTATGCCGACAATAAGCCGTGTGAACATAGCCTTAGAGTTAGACACTACTGAGAAATCTCCACCAATTACTTCAACGATAGTAACAACTTTTTTTTTTTTTGTCTACACTTTTTGTGGTGGTATTCTAATAATTTTTTTTCTAGCCAAAACCAGGTGTGGAGTTAAGTATGAGAAGGACTTTCTTCTACTTCTCACTGCTTGAAAAATTAGTGACACTTTTGAGAACCAAAAAAACTGTGTGGAACTACACTAAAGGTGCATTCACACAGCAAAGGACAAAATCTGCTTGGTTTTGACCTCAGCAGAACAGTACATCCTAATGAGTTTTTGGATGTTTTTTGACACAAACTAGTCGTGTTTTTTTGAATGGTTTTTGTCACTGATTTTCTTCAGGTTTTTGGACATGCCAAATTTTAAGACTCACACACTACATAACAATGATGAACACCTCTATACTCCTAGAGGTCATTACCTCTACATCGTAAACAGGGGAACTTGTACACAGCAGTCGAGTCCATTTGCAAGGAATTTCAATAGTTACTTATATAATGAACATGTTTCCCACCGGCAATGTGAAAAACCGTCCGGCATAAAATTCGTTCAGTTGGGGTTCTCAACGGTTTTTCAATTAAAGTTTATGGGGAGTGTTGCTGGTCTGTTTCTAAATCTGCAAACCATATGAAAATCTGACCAATAAACCATTCCATGTAGACGGGCCCTAATGCTGTTGTATTCTATTAAAGGATTGGTACTATGAAAAATGTACTTTGCTATCTCCATCAGTCCCATGTACAGCAAATAAGGCAGTTGAGCACAAATATGACCGCTGCTTCTGCTTCATCCATACAAGGAATTTGAGACCACAGTTCCCAAGAATGGTGGCTTGGGGATGAAGGGTATAATAATAATAATCTTTATTTATATAGCGCCAACATATTCCGCAGCACTTTACAATTTGGAGTATCTATGGGGCAACCCTTTTGAAGGTCTATTTCTACACGGCACATATGTTTGTGGCTAAAATTAGTTCCACTTATCTGAATGGGGTTCTTTTTAACAAAAAGCACATGGATTTTAGCCCCATTTGGATGAATAGGGCAGTTGTAGAAATTTCGGCTACACAGATGCATGTAAATTTAACCTTAGAGGTACTAAGGTGTCTTCAAACAGACTAGGTTACTGTAGAAATGTTCAACTGATATAAGTAACTATTGAAATTCCTTGCAAATGGACTCGTGACTGCTGTGTACAAGCTCCCCTGTTTACGATGTAGAGGTAATGACCTCTAGGAGTATAGAGGTGTTCATCATTGTTATGTAGTGTGTGAGTCTTGAAATTTGGCATAGACCCTAATATATATATATATATATATATATATATATTTGCGGAAATAAATATATTAGGGTCTATGCCTAATTTCAAGACTCACACACTACTTCCTGCAGCCAAACTGAAATTAAACATGACACTGTTAGGACATGTCCCCACTGCACGGGTTTTCGGCCAATTTTTCAGCCGGTTTACGGTTATTCAGACCGCCTGAAAAACCGGCCGAAAATTAGCACAATGGTGCTCTATGGAAAACCTGTGCAGCAGTCCCCACTGCATGGGTTTTCCGTCGGGTGGTTTTTCCGCTCGCGGTCCGACCGCAAAACTCAACAAGCACAATTTTCTGTCCGGTTTTCTGTGCTTGTGAAGGGGGAGAGCTTTTCTCTGCTCGTCACGGAGAAAAGCCGCCCCCCCCCCCCCCACGTCCGTGGGGACGGCCGCAAAACAAGACAAATACTGGCCGGCAAACCGGCCGGTATTTGTCCTGTGCCATGGGAACGCACCCTTAGGGCTTGTTCACACGGAGTATACACTCCGTGTTACAAGCGGTTTTCGGATCCGTCTTGGGAGCCGCTCTGTCGGTCCCCAAGACGGATCTAACAATTAGCAGTGAGATTCTCTCTGCTCGCTGTGCTGAACACGGAGCGGCGTTCACATGAGAGATCACCGCTGCGTGTTTCAAAAGCGCAGCTGAACTCCATCTTGAAAAGTATTAACATGCAATTCCTTTCGAGACGGAGCTGAGCTGCACTTTTGAAACACGGAGCGGCGATCTCTCATGTGAACGCCGCTCCGTGTTCGTCATAGACAGCAGTGATAATCTCACTGCTAATTGTTAGATCCGTCTTGGGGACCGACAGAGCGGACCCCAAGACGGATCCTAAAAGCACTTGTAACACAGAGTGTATACTCCATGTGAACAAGCCCTTATACTCCACAGCACTGTACAGAGATGGTCCTTCACCACATTGGTCCCTGTCCCCATTGGGGCTTGCAGTCTGAATTCCATATTAACCTATACATTTTTGGAGTGTGGGATAAACCAGAGGGAACCCACATAAACTCGGGGACAACCTCCAAAGTCCTTGCAGATGTTGTCCTTGGTGGTATTTGAACCCAGGACCCCAGCACTGCAAGGTAATAGTACTAACCACTGCTAGAGCGAGCACTGCTAGGGCCAGTTGCTATACACAGGCACTTATAATACATTTATATGGTGTCTGCAGTGGCTTTAGCATTTTGCTTGCACATTATACATACATTGAAACATCTTTTTTTAGCTACATAAAGAGGTGAATGGGTTAACACTGCAATGGAAGACTGCTGGGCTTCATACAATGTTTGGAATGTGAATACTTTGCTAGAAAGAGGAGGAATCATTTTGCAAACATTCCTATGCTGACATTCATATAAATACAGCTATATATCTTGTTACCTGCAGAAAATCTCAGTCTACTGATTTGAAGTGTTTCATCAGATTATAGGCAATGCTGTACTCTTGTTCTGGATATAATATATTCCACTGCGGTTCTTTCTCCTAAGAAAAATTACTATTTAAATAGGTGTTACCATCTTATAAATTCCTCTGAGAGCCCAGCTTGCTACAAACCAGCCTCAGAATGCCAAAAGGTCCTGCTTTCATAGCTGTGGGAGTTCCGATTATTACTGATTGCACTTGCTTAGCTATTTTCAGAATTCCCATAGAAATTCAGGGAGAACTGCACAAGTGAGAAAATCTCTGCTTAGTGAGCTGGACTCGCAGGGGATTGTATAAGATAGGGTGGCGGGGGAGATCACTTTTAGAAAACTCTTAAGGGTGCCGAAGTGCGCAAATTACGGGCTGAAAATGGCCCATTCATTACGGTAATCCACAGTTCTCATAGAGAACTGTGGATTACGTCCCCCTCTCCCTGCTCGGCGAATCCGTATACGCGCCGCTGGTAATGCAAGTCAATGGGCCGGCGAAGTGCCGGCCCCCCGCTCACTCCCCCGCCCCCGTCCACACGGCGTAATTGCGAGGCGTAATTACGTCCCGCAGTTAAGCCATGTGAACAGAGCCTTACAAGTAAGGGACAAGGGAGGACATAGGTCTCCAGGGTCAGATTACACATAGTTGGACCATAGTCTGTAAACAGTGAGACTTGTCTGCAGATAGGAAGAAAAAAAAATCACAAAAAAAGTGATTTAAACTACAGGTAATTTTCTGATGATACAAAATTGCTTTATTTTTATATATACTTATACATTTTACAAATTATGTGATTACCCTGTTTCCCCGAAAATAAGACACCGTCTTATATTAATTTTTGCTCCTAAAGATGCACTATGTCTTATTTTCAGGGGATGCCTTGTTTTTCCACAAATAAATTATATCATGCTGTACTAGTGTGTGTGTGTGTGTGTATATATGTATGTGTGTGTGTGTGTATATATATATATATATATATATATATATATATATATATAAGTTTAGTGTCACAAACCATAGGATATATATATATATAAAAAGGACATTTTATGGCAGCTGCAGTGATTTATCTCACAGGATGGCAAATGTGACCTGCTGGGACTTGTAGAACTAGAAGTCCCAGCATTCTCCATCAGCCATCCTGTGAGATGTGTATGTGTGTTAGTATCATTGCTCTGTTCTCCCCCCTCTTCCCTCTATTACTTACATGTACTTTCTGTCTCCTGTCCTGGGATGTTCGGGACCTGTGGTGACATCAGTCACATGACCTCCCTGCACAGGTCCTTCAACACTCTGCTGCAACAATATGTCCCAGGGCTGTTTCTTGGGGTGAGCGGGGCTTGGGAACACCTGCCTCCCCTCCCCCATTCTCTCTGCCCACCCTTAGGGACAGCCCGGTGTATGGGGAGCTGCAGCACTGATTTCTGCTATGTCTTATTTTCAGGGGGGGTACGTGATATTAGGGAATTCAACAACATCTCTGCTATGTCTTATTTTCGGGGAAACACGATAGATTAGACAGTCCCTAGGTTAATTGTAAAGGTTAACCTGTCCTATCTTTAGCTTCTGCTGATAGATGCAGCTGAAGGCTTCCCAAACTGGTTACTTTTAAAGTTTAAGAGCCACATGTATGAACCTGTTTAGGTCTAAAATTCACTTTTTTGCCCATAGGTTACTATGGGGAAAAAGAGGGAGTTTTAGACCTAAACCGTTTCATACATGTGGCCCTATGTGTCCGTTTTACAAAACTATTGATCTGTGTTCTAAGAGCGTGAAAATGATGACCTGCAAATTCCTTTCGGTGGGGGTCTTAGGGCATGTCCCCACTGCACAGGTTTTGCTGTCGGACGGTTTTGCCGCCGGCGGTCCGCTCAGAAAACATTGAACATGCACAATCCGGTTTCCGGACGGAACATGTGCACCTCAATGGGAGGGCTCTTCTCCGCTCATCGCGGAGAAAAGCCGTCCCTCCCGCGGCCATGGGGACGGGCGCAAAACAGGACAAATACCGGCCGGCAAACCGGCCGGTATTTTTCCTGTGCAGTGGGAACGCGCCCTTACTTTTCAGACCTCCCACCAATCAGAACTTTTGATACGTCACTATGATGTATCTGTTTTCTGAAGCTGAAGTTACACTGAGTTGAATTTTGTAAACAACATGACTTCATCTGAAAATCAGACACCTCCAAAACCCTAGAGAGATTGCGTTCCCCTGGTGCAGGCATTTGTCACTGATCTGTTTTATGCTGTGTAAGAATGTTACTAAATTGACAGTTTCACTTTCACAAAAACCTCAGTGATTGATTTTGTGCCTTCGATATGAGTGCAAACGGCAATAAGTTTACATCGACAATGCTCGTGTAGTGCCCTGTGTTCATACTGCACTGTTCTTAGATCTCTGGAAGCAGAATTCTACTCTAGAAAACCCCTTTGCATTTCACTGGCCTACATAGGAAATGTTTTTTTGTCTGCAGAGTAGGGTGTCGTAACTGATTTTCTATAACTTAAGGTCGCTGATTACAAATATGCAGTCATAAATTGTCCACCCTGTCACATTTTGTCACAAAACACACAAATAATTATCATTTTCATGAGTTGCCACATCATACTATAAATTATAACTTAAAGGGGTTGTCTAACTACATTCATTTTACCTCAGTCCTCTTTTTTTTTTTTTTTTTTTTTAACTGGCTTCCACTAGGCTGCAGTATAAGCCAGGTATGTAAATAAACCAACAAGTAATGGCAGCCTATCTTGAAATAATGAACAGGTCTGTAGCTATAGCGACCTGAGGAGCTGATGCAGCCCATACAAGAGGGGATATCTCAGAATAGGTAGGACATTGTTAATGGACACTTATTGCAAAGTGACTTGTTTTTGCAAGATCTTTAACATAAAAAGCAATCCTTGTAGTGAGACAACCCCTTTAAAGTTCTCCAGGCAAATATAATGAGTTATTAATAGTGTTTATTTTAATAGGGACTTGTAATTTGCTTCATACTTGTCTGCTCTAATGTTTCCAAGAGTTTCTTACAACACTACAAAAAGTACACCAAGCATCTTTCTCCAAGGTGTTCATGGTTTCCAAAAATTCTTTAGAAGCCTTATTTGAAGGCCATCAAAAATACTGGCTTTCAACTCCTCACGTGTCAGTGATGGGGGAAGGAGAGGAATTGAGCAGATATAGGTGAAGCAAGCACCATCTTTATCCAGAGCTTTCACAAACGGCTTCATCAGGCCTAACTTGATATATAGTGGTGGTAATAGTATTTTAATGCGATCCAGAAGAACTTGAAAGGTCTCCCTGACGGGCCATGTTCTTTCTTTGCAGGTCTGTCCCATAGACCTATGTAACACGGATATTTCATGTACCCTCCTTGTTGACCCAGCAGTATCTATTACCACAAACAGTCCATCAGTGATCAGGGTATTTTATCGAATGGAGAAGTATTCTCACTGTTTTATTCATTTTCACTGAGTGACCAATAAGAGTAGATGCTAATTTTCTGCCATTATTCAACAGCACGCTTTAAACCTCTCTTTGAGCTGTCAATGAACAGGCTTCATTCCTTTGCAAGGTACTCGGGTCCCTTAGCTTCAATGAGTCCTTTGCCATCTGTGCAGTACACAAGTTGTTCATCTATCTCAAAATATTTTGCAGACTCCTTTCTCTGTCAATATATGATGAGTGTTCCAGGGGCTAAAGGCATGTTGCAAAAACAAGTCACTTTGCAATAGGTGTCCTACCTATTTCTAGATATCCCCTCTTGTATGGGCTGCATCAACTCCTCAGGTCGCTATAGCTACAGACCTTTTCTATCTCTCCTGATAGGCTGCCAGCACCAGGGCTGCAGAGTTGGTGCCTATTTTGCAGGAGTTGGAGTCGTCATAAAATGGACTGACTCCCAAAATTATATAAGTTGTTCCAGTTAATTCTATGCAGTGCAAAGAGCAAGAGGAATTGGGTCCGCCCAGTGCTACTGCTCCCATATCTTCAGCCTCATCACATGAGGAGTGTAATTGATGACATGGAGCAGGCAAAGCGCTGCCCCCAGGGGAAAAGATTCTGCCCCCATGGCAAACAGATTTCAGCAAACTTTTTCACCTGCTTTCAAAGAAGTAGAAGAATTCAACCATTCATCAAAACTGGCTGAGACAATTCCTTTATACCCTGACATTTACAGATGTTGCCCCTGTGGTCACCGCTTTGTCCCCAGCCCAAGTTGGTGTAGAGAGGCCGTTCTCTAGCCTGGAAATAATGAGATCAGATGTGAGGTCATGTATGTAGGATCTGATGGAGGCGATACTATTTCTCAGAACAAATTCAGAGACTCCACAAATGTTCCCGCACCATTTTGCATATTTACAATTTTTTGTGTTCTAAAGTCATATCCAATAAATATATTTTACACTGACCAGATAAAATGGTAAGTGTTTTGAATTTGTGACTTTCAGGCTCCATATCTCACCATCCACTACAGCTTTGTACATGAGGCTACTGTAATTGTATATACAGTCATCTTACCTATCTTATACATAAATTTGACTTGCAAGTATTTAGCATCTGCTTAGTTCTGCAGATTCTTTCCTGTAACTGCATTGTTACTGTTTTGCTCCTAAAAATCAAAATGTTAATTTTTATTATTTTGTTAGTATTTGGGAAATCCACCTTTTGGTTTTCAATACTGCCTAAATCCCTCTGGACTCTGAATCAGATTCAAGCATGTCTTGACCAAATCTGATCCCAGGTCTCTTCTACACATTCCCAATATTGGTGCAGACTGGACTTGGATACAAATACAGCTTTTTCTTCAACTCTACTCACAAGCATTCAAAAGATCAAAACATTGTTACCCTTTTGCTTCTCAGTGTCTGTTCTACCTAAATAGCTTGTTCTACCTAAATAACGTGATAAACAGCCTGATGTTGCCATTTTACTACAGTAAAATTATCACATAAACATGCGCCATGATGGAGTCGGGAGTTGGAGGTTTGGGAAATTGAGGAGTCGGGGCTTTGGCTTGCTGACTCCTTAGCCCTGGCCAGCACTGGTTGCTATAGCTACAGACCTGGCTTCGACTGCAGCCTAGTAGAAGCCAGTAAACACGCCCCTGAACTCAAAATGAAACCAAGGAAACCAGACCGAGGTAAGATGAATCAATGTAGTGAGACAACCCCTTTAATTTATCATTTGTGAAAAAAAACTGACGCTAGTGAAAAATGCATATGATTTATGGATTCAGCACCCTTGAATCAATAAGAATCAGCTGTTACCTTAATGTCAGCAAAACTGATGTAGATCGGTGTTTGGAAAGTAAGATTAATCTGTTTAAAAGGCATCCTGTTAGGGACCACCCCACCCCCAAAGCAGATAAATAAAACAGACTGCCCTAAAAGCTAGGCCCCCTAAATCTGCCCCTACCTACTTGCCTGTCTGACCCTAAGTGGTCGGCAGTAACTGGGTGACGGTCCCTACCCTGAGTATGTGTAGACACAGAACAGACGGACAAAACAATATGGAAAGTCAGATGGAACAGGTCAGAAGTCGGAGAGAGCAACACAGTACAAAATCGTAAGGCAAAAGGAAGGTTAGACAGGCACAAAAATAAGCCGGCGATACTTGCAAAGCAAGTCAAAATTTGAAGCGAATACCATCCCATAAGTTTAAAAGAGAGAAAAAAAAAAGTTTCTTAAAAAGGTACATGATTAATGCAAGTACAAGGTATACCAGGCACTTGCATCAACCATGTCCTTTTTTAAGATCTATATACTTTTTATTGCTTTGAAATAAACGTTTTTGTTTTTTTTCTTTAAACTTTCGGGCTGGTATTCACCTCCAATTCTGACGTGCTTTGCAAGTATTGCCGGTCTGATTATCCTGTCTGTTCAGCAGCACCTGGTGAACGGCCCATGAAGAAAGGAGTTTCTCTGTGCAAACACACAGAAGGTTGTTGAGTGGGCTCTGACTTGTCTACATTGGGAGTGGTAAGCACTATTTACCCATTTTTTTTCTTGTAAATATGGGACTATGCTGTTACAAAAATAAGCCACCAAGAAGACTATAGAGAATAAGAACACCAGTTCAAGTCAAGACTATTACCAGCAAGGGACTTGAGGCAGACTGGATCTTAAAAAGGAAGTCAGGGATACAGTCCAGAAGGTGATTTAACAGACCCTGAAATTAACACATGAAGTGGTGCAGACAGCTGTCAACACTAGCTTAAGGGTGCCTCCACATGGTGCGTTTTTTTTTCAAAGCGTGTTTTGTGCAGGAATGCACAGCAATTAATGCTGTACATAAATCGCAGTAAAATCGTGATTTTTGTGCACCAATGTATAGCATTAGCCTAAGTTCACACGGCTGATTCACGGCGTAATTGCGGGACGGATTTTGTCCGCAATTACGGCGTGTGTACGGGGGCGGGGTGGGGGGGATGGCAGCTTGCGAGCCCCATAGACTTTCATTATCCACGGCACGTATCCAGCCGGGATAATATGCTTGTCACTTTCTCCCCGCTCGCGAAATACGTCAAGCGGGGAGAAAGTGACAAGCATGTTATCCCGGCTTGTCGGAATCCATAGTTCTCTATGAGAACTGTGGATTACCGTAATGACTGGGACGGATTTCAGCCGTATTTGCGCGCAGTACGGCGCACAATACGGACTGAAATCCGTCCCAAAATCAGCCGTGTGAACATAGCCGTAATTGCTGTGCCTTCCTGCACAAAAAACACATCAAAAACGCACCGTGTGAAAGCACCCTAACAATCTGCTGCTCTTAACAAAGTCAATAGAGAACAGACAGGTGTGATAGGATTCAATTAACAGACAGATCCTAAGGCCATGTTCACACGGCTTAAAATGGGCCGTATTTCGGTCCGTAATTACGCGCCGAAGTGCGCAAATTACGGGCTGAAAAAAGCCCAATCATAACGGTAAACCACAGTTCTCATAGAGAACTAGGGATTACGTCTCCTCTCCCGCCACGGCGAAGACGCCGAGGGGGGAGATAAGTGACATGTGAATTTACCAGCGTCGTATATGCGCCGCTGGTAATGCAAGTCAATGGGCCGGCGAAGTGCCGGCCCCCCGTGCCCCCATCCACAAGGCGTTATTGCGGGGCGTAATTACGTCCCGCAGTTAAGCCGTGTGAACATAGCCTAAGGGTGCTTTCACACGGTGCGTTTTTGGTGCGTTTTTTTCAATGCGTTTTTGGGGAAGGAAGGCACAGCAATTAATGCTGTACGTTGCTGCACAAAAATCGTGGTAATTACCGCAAATTTACCAGGATTTTTGCGTAGCAATGTACAGCATTAATTGCTGTGCCTTCCTGCCCAAAAAGCACATTGAAAAAGCGCACCAAAAACGCACCGTGTGAAAGCACCCTAATAAGACCTGATCAGAGACACTGCAAGAAATATGCACAGTCACAAATCCTGGCCATAAGTGCCGCCTCTGCCGTACCTTACAGACCAAGGAGCCCGCTGTGGCCTGAATAGGCATGGTCATGGGACATCCATGGTCTTTCTCTAATTGCAAATGAAATGTTTGTCAAAACCTCGTACACCAAATTGAACAAAGGAGTTCTAGCTTTACTTTTATCTTTAGTAACTTTGGCGCATTTTATGACTATAGGAAGTATGACATCAAGGAAGTATTTTGTTAGTCTTTATAGATTTTTGCCAAAAGAAAAATTGTGCAATTACACAGAACATACATGTCCCCTTTTAGTAATATACCATTTCTTTCTGTAACTGACAGTTGGTTTTAGCCAATTTTATGGTAAAATTTTATGAGAAAGTGATATATAAACTCTGTTCTGTGTCTAAAGGGGAAAGGTTTTCCATCTTGCCTTTGCTTAGAGCCAAATCGGCACAACTGAAATGCAGCCTTGTAACCTTCAAATGACATCTGTTTTCTGCTAGTTCTCCTGCCTATGTTCAGGAAATGTTACAGTACTCTTCTGAAAGGACAGATGATGCTACAACTGTAATACTGTATGGAGGAATTGCTTGTCCTTTAATGACCAGGCCCTGAAGTACTCTGACTGGTTCCTGCAAATAGATTAATATCAAATGTTATCTTTGAGCAAAACTGCAGAGTAACATTCACCCATAGCGTTCATATTGTAAAACCTAGCCATGAGAGCAGAGGTAGTAGTATGCATGCTAGGTCTCCAGCAGCAGCTTCCTGTAGGCCTCTGGAATGCTAGCCATCCGAAATGAGCTGAGAAGACTTCACTAATCATAACATTGTGACATGTGCAGTATCTGGTTTTTGTTTAGCCAGCGAACACCCCCACTCCCCAACAATTCAGGTTGAAGATAAAATAGTTATGTCTAAAGATGGTTATATACCTTATACATCTGTCAGCTGAATGCTTGTTCCTGACTCTCCTCTTACACATGCATGCTTAATTCGCCTGAGCCGTCATGTATTCTCAATGGGGAAAAGCAAATTGGCCACCAACTGAGGTGTCTTGCAGTGGCCAATCTCATGTCAGAATAAAGAATGACATATTGAAAGGTCCAATCCCCCCCCCCCCCCCCTCTTACCGCATTTTGTCTGGGGAGAGTTAGCACAATATTGTACATGTAAGATAGTTGACTGGTCTTACTGGAATCTCTCCACCTTCCCCAAATTGGAACCAAGGCAATGTAGTACAGTACACACTCAGATTTTTTTTTTTTTTTTTTTTTTTTTTTTATAGCAGGTAAACACCCATCAGACCTTTCTGGTAAATCCTTTAGGTATGCTTTAAATGCCTTTTTAGTTTACCTTCTTAAATGACTTGATTATGGTAGTCTTAAAGGGAATATGTCGCAAATTTTTTTACTTATTAAATCAAGCCCCTGATCCATATGCTTTTCCTCTCAGTCGTTTTTATTTCCTGATTGTAGATTTCTCTATTCGGCCGTCTATATATGATTGTGGGGAAGACATTCTTGCTTGCACTGCTTTAACAGCAGTCGGAGAGATGCTTTACAGCAGCTTCATGCACATAGGATTCTTAAGACAGTTTCTGTCCCATAGACTTGTATAGGAGAGTTTTCACTGTGAAGGGAGGGGAGAGGGAGAGCTGTGACATCTCCTCTTGTGACTGGTGGATTCTGTGTTATCTGTACACAATGGGGTCTCCTTTCAGCTTGACCCTGCTGTTACTGATAATGAGCACAATGCTGAAAAGCTCTCTAAACAGAGCAGGAAGTGTCAGACGATTATTAGGCCGAGTGGCCAAAGTGAAAACTGCAGGACTTAAGAATTTTTAAAAAAATACTGAAAGTGATCTGGAAAATTAAAAAAAAAATTCCTACAAAATGTGTTGAACATAAAAATGTGAGTTAAACAATAAGTCATTTTTTGATGACACATTCCCTTTAATCCAACCCTACACCTGAGAACGGTTGGCTCATTTGGTCAATAGCCATCTTTCCCAACCTCATAGTAAATGCATACACTCAACTTGGACTGTTGGACATATGTGCATAATTATTACAAAGGGAAAAAATTTGGCCAGACCCATCAGATTGTGGTTTATCTGCTGTGAGAAGGAAGGGTCAAGTGTGTTGAAATAAAAGCTCTGCTCCCATTCCATATCTGCTGCTGGGGATAGTCAAGAAGTCCACCTATACATGAAATCTTCAGCCATTTCTACAAGAAGCAGCTGAGTTTTCTTATGTATGGCCGAAAATAAGAGAGTCGGCCCATGTTTTGAAGCTTACATGGGCCAGATTAAAGCATACCATTCTGGCAGACACAGGTCTGGCTGTTGCATTTAGTATTACATTGCACTTGTATAAATGAGTGCATGATTGTGCTGGGCCCTCCGCTACAGCAGCCATTTTTTTTGTTGTTGTTTTTCTGGCTCACAGAAGGGGCAATCTTAAGAGGTAGACCATTATCTGTGATGTCCATATGCCCTAATGGGATATAGGATTTGAACAAGTTGATAAATTTAGTTATGTTAGCTCCTTTATCCCATTCACATAATTAGCTGTGACAAGTGAGCTTTTCATTACTAGGGACATTGCCATTGTATAGTTTCCATGTTTCGCCAACTAGTGTGAGAATTCTCTGTGCTCTCCAGGTTTCTCTAACTCCATGAAGACACTTATCAGTCAATAGGTTGTCTTTAAAATTTGCTGTAATACATACAGTATATGCTAGTGTCTGAGAGTAAAGGGAATCTGTCGCCAATTTTTTTTTTCACTTATTAAATCAAGCCCCTGATCCATATTCTTTTCCTCTGTCATTTTTATTTCCTGATTGTAGATTTCTCTATTCGTCCATCTATATATGATTGTGGGGAAGACATTCTTGCTTGCACTGCTTTAACAGCAGTCAGGGAGATACTTTACAGCAGCTTCATGCACATACGATTCTTAAGACAGATTCTGTCCCATAGACTTGTATAGGAGAGTTTTCACTGTGAAGGGAGGGGAGCTGTGACATCTCCTCTTGTGACTGGTGGATTCTGTGTTATCTGTACACAATAGTGTCTCCTTTCATCTTGACCCTGCTTTTACTGATAATGAGCAGACTGCTGAAAAGCTCTCTTAACAGAACAGGAAGTGTCAGATGATTATTAGGCCTAGTGGCCAAAGTGAAAACTGCAGGACTTAAGAATTATAAAAAAAAAAAATACTGGAAGAGATATGGAAAGTTAAAAAATAAAAATATAACCAAAAATTCCTAAAAAATGTGTTGCACATAAAAATGTGAGTTAAACAATAAGTAATTTTTTGATGACCCATTCCCTTTAAGACCCACTGGGGACGGGGACTGATGTGAATCAGTACACCATTTGTAAAGTTCAGCAGGATATGTTGGTGCATTAATGGTAGGAAATGAAGACAAATTTAAATTATAGTTTGTCATTGGGTGTGGAAACTGTGGAAGTCCTTGCGAATTCAGGAGAATTTAGAGTCCGACTCGCACTTGGTTTCATTTGCTTAAATTAAAAAAATTAAAAAAGTTTGTGGTTGTACATTTCAAGGTTTTGGTGTGTATTTTGTAAAACCATGCCCTGTCTTTGTCGCAGTACTGCAGCATTTGTTCAACTTTAAATTCAGCGGATGATTACTGCTTATGAAGATTATTTTTGAAATACTCCTGATTGCAGTTTATGAAAATTGTAAGGATATGATGTTTGTTCCATACAAGTGTCTTTATTTTTTGTTTAGTGATGGTGCATAGTATTTCTTCCCTCTATCGCCACGTGTGAAGGTACAGAAAGGTTTGGATATACACAGACCTATTGTATCCTGCCAGACCCAGCTCTAGTGTTTGTTTTGAACATGCTAAAGCCTTACTAGTAACGATTGCACAATTTGCATGCAGATGGTCCTTTTTTTTTTTTTTTTTTTTCTTTATTTTATAACTTGGATCTAAGAAGTTAATAAAATGTGTGGTGGGGGACTACTAGCACTTCAGAGAAAGAGAAGAAAGACTGACTGGAATCCCCAAGAAAAACTGCACTAGCTGTGTATATGTGATGTTATGGACCATAGACAGTCCATCTATGGTAACAACATATTTGGACAGTTATATAATCAAGACTGCCCTTGCGGATATAGATCATCCTGAGCCCTAACTGCCACTAAACATACATTTTGATGCAAAATGTGTACAGTGGTTGTCAGCAATACCACACAGCTCTAAAACGAGAAAGAGGTCCCTTTTTTCTGACACTGGTGTGGCCCAAGAACTTCCATCAGGAGGATCTCCTACCGAAGAGCGAAATGGCATGGGCTCCAGTATTTTAATGGAGTTTTCCAACGTGTCTGAAAACCTGGCAAACTTCCACCTCCAGTGTGCTAAAATAAAAAAAGGCAGAAAAGGACCTCTTTTTTTTTTTTTTTTTCTTGTGTGTGTTTTTAGAATTACATAGACGGGCCCTATTTTGATATTTATCAAATGTAAAATAACATGGTATGTTCTAGAGAGTTGGTGCATAACAAATGTGGTGTCAATATTCAAAGAGGGGTCAATAAGTGATCCTGGAAAGTTTAACCTCTGTTTTAGGTAAATTGTTTGACGTTTTTCTAAGACCTGCTCTACTGGAGTATCTCACTGAAAATAAATGTATAATTCCGTTCCAGCATGAGTTTATGAAGGATCGGTCCTGTCAAACTAATCTCATCTGATTCTATGAGGAGGTTAGTTTTAGACTGGATCAGGGTGAGCATTGAATGTCATATCTGGAATTTTTCATACTGTGCCCTGTTTTAGACTGGGGGAAAATGTTTGCAAATGGGTAAATAACTGTCTCAGAGATAGAAAACAAAGGGTGGTGATTAATGGTACATACTCAGATTGGGTCCCCGTTACTAGTGGGGTACCACAGGGGTTAGTATTGGGCCCTATTCTCTTTAATATATTCATTAATGATTTTATAGAAGGATTGCAAAGTAGAATATCAATATTTAATGATGACGATAAACTGTAAAGAAATTAACACAATAGAGGATAACGTTCTATTACAAAGGGATCTGGATACGTTTGAGGCTTGGGCAGAGAAGTAGCAGATGAGGCTTAACACAGATAAATGCAAGGTTATGCACATGGGGAGGAAAAATCCCTTCCATGATTACTTGTTAAACCAAAAACGCTTGATTAAAACTGAAATGGAGAAGGACTTGGGAATCCTAGTTGAAAGTAACCTTTATTGTAGCGGCCAGTTTTGGGCAGCAGATGCCACGGCAAATGGAGTGTAGTAATAGGGGCATAGATGCACACCATGAGAACATCGTTCTCCCATTATGCAAATCACTGGTCAGACCACACATGGAATATCCTGTACAATTTTGGGCACCAGCTCACAAGAAAGACATTGTAGAGCTTGAACAGGTACAAAGGTGGGCAATGAAAGTAATAAAAAAAAAACTGGATGGACTTCAATATCCAGAAGGATTAACAAAATTAGTGTTGTTCAATTTAAAAAGACAGCTTCAGGGTGACATAATAAATATGTATAAAAATATCAAAGGTCGATATAGAGCTATTTATACCTAAGACTAAATCTAGAACAAGAGGGCATCCTCTACATCTAAAGGAAATAAGGTTTCTACATAGATCTAAAAAAGATTCTATAACAGCAGTGAGACTGTGGAACTCTCTGCCAGAGGGACTGGTCATGGTGAATTCACTGACAGAGTTCAAAAAGGGTCTGGATGCATTTCTAGAGTGTAATAATATAACAAGTTCTAGTGACTAGGATTCTGACGAAGGGTCGTAAATCCAAGGATTGTCAGCTTGGAGTCGAGAAGGAATTTTTACCCTAAAATGAGAACAATTGGCTTCTACCTCATTAGGGGCTTTTGTCTTCCTCTGGATCAATAGGCTGAACGTCCTTTTTTTTTTTTTAAAAAAAAATTTTTTATTTCCTTCAGCCTTACAAACTGTCTATGCAAAATTTAACACCATTTTGCATGCACATTACAATAATTCCCCGTACATATACCACCCTCCCACTTTCAATATGCCAGTGGGAAAGAGAAAAAAATTAACCAAATATTTTACCAAAGGCTGTCCAATCTACCTCTTTCTACCAATGTTGTTCATATTGCATTACATTATTTGCATCTTTTTTCCACCTTCTTCTGAGAAGGGAATAACAAACGAAAAGCTGACCGGCACCAGGGGGTTAATAGTAAACTCCACTCCGCACTCAAAGAATCATCTTCGCATGCTTGGAAGAGCTCTCTCAAACTCCTTTCTATACAGGTGGTGCTCAGCCCACAAGTAAATTACCAAAAGTCCAAATGTAAAGAAAAAGATGAAGGCGGCACTCGCCAAAACAAAAGTAAAACCTCCTTTATTCAAGTATAAGCGGCATTAAAACAACATCAGGACGGATGGCCACAGAACGCCAGCGATCGTTTAGCGCTTTCTCGGGGCATGAACATTCATACCTTGAGAAAGCGCTAGCAAGCGTGAAACGATTGTTGGCGTTCTGTGGCCATCGGTCCTGATGTTGTTTTTAAGCTGCTTACTTGAATAAAGGAGGTTTTATGTCGGATTTGGCGAGTGCCGCCTTCATCTTTTTCTTTATATTTTAAGAAGGTAATAAGTTAACGGATTGGTAGAGATGTGACTGCAGACGGCCCCAATATCCATGGGCAGTTCAATAACCTACTTCTCATGATCTCAATACATTTCATATGACCTATAAGGGTGCGTTCACACGGCAAGGGACAAATACTGGTCGGTTTATCCAACCGGCATTTGTCCTGTTTTGCGATGAGCAGAGAAAAGCCCTCCCCCTTCACATTGACTTGCACAGAATCCGTCCGAAAACCGGACTGAAGAATGTGCAGGAACAATGTTTTGCGGGCAGAAAATCCGCCGGGGCGGAAAACCCGTGCAGTGGTGACTGCTGCACGGGTTTTCCATAGCGCCCCATTGTACTCCTTTTAAGCCGGTTTTTCAGACGGTCTGAAAACCTGGCCGAAAACCCATGCCGTGGGGACATGCCCTAATAGATATTTTACATGGGGAATTTGTTTTATGACAATACGGGGACGATCCTTTAAATCTGTTTACAGTTTGTGGTCTTCGAGAAGCCGTGATATTGGGTGCCAGTGACACCTTTTAATTTGGAAGTTAAAAGATGTGTATTTTCTTGCTTTCTATTTGCTAACTAGTATATCTAGAGGAAATGTACTTAAATACATACATAAAAGTCCCTGTTTGTAGCCTTGACAACCACCAGGACTCCTTCCGTTATTTGCTGCATTCGGAGAACAGGGCAACGATGCAACATGACAGTAAAAAGAAAATGATGAAAGGTAACTTATTTTATGAGTAGAGGGTATTAAGGAGAATAACTATTTATTCTGAACCCTTCCTACACTGTTAATTGCACGTTTGGCCTGATGTTGACGTCTTTCAGGACCTACTCCCATCTGTTACAGGAGTGCCTGGAGTCCTAGTACAGCCTCTGTTATGTGCGAGAGGAAGCTTGGCGAGTGGCTGGAAGGATGCTGAGTCACTCGCTGGCTGGCAGTGACAACTTCGATAGAAAGTCACACTGGGGGGCCCACTAAAGGGCACTAGTACAGATATACTATGCAGCACGTCCTCCTTCTACAAGCTCCAGTGCATGTGGTCTGACTGTGTCTTAGTAAATATGTCTTATATGGGGTCTTTAAACAGCACTATTTCTAAGGTCCTACTGAACAGAGTTGTCATTACTTCATGGGGGTAAGATAACTAATCTAGATAAGTTATCCGATAAATAGTTGTGGAAGCGCTAGTCCTAGTATGAGGAACTCCAAGAATTTCCTGTAACGCATTTGTTGTGACTCTTGTAGGCCTGATAGAAGAACACATAGACTTGGCTTATTCCAGTCACATGTGGCTCTATTTGTTGACTTCAATTTTGTACATTAGATAGAAAGTTAGAGCAATTAAATCATCAGAAATCATTTTAGGTGACTGTTAAATGTTAAGTTGTATAATTAAATGTTTTCTTATTTTAATTCCCCTGATCCTCTTTTCATCAGTATAGTTTTAGTGAAGTTGTGTAAAAAAAAAAAAAAAAGTATTTGATACACTGATTTTTGCAAGTTTCCCACCTACAAAGAATGGAGAGGCCTGTAATCTTTATCATAGGTAAACTTCAACTGTGAGGGACAGAATCTAAAAAATCCAGAAAATCATTGTCTGGTTTTTGGGGTTTTTTTGCCATTTTTATTGCACTAGATAAGTATTTGTTCACTAACCAACCAGCAAGAATTCTGGCTCTCTCAGACTCTGCACTTACCTGTGTTAATTGCACCTGTTTGAACTTTTTACCATATAAAAGACACCTGTCCACACAATGAATCATACCCCAACCTCTCCATTATGGACAAGACCAAAGAGCTGTGTAAGGACACCAGGGACGAAATTGTAGACCTACACATGGCTGGGATGGGCTACAGGAAAACGAGCAAGCAGCCTGGTGAGAAGGCAACAACTGTTGGTGCAATTATTAGTAAATGAAAGAAACCCAAGATGACTGTCAATGTTGGGTGGCATGATTCTGAGAAAGGTCAGGAATTGTCCCAGAACTACACAGAAGGACCTGGTCAATGACCTAAATTGAGCTGGGACCACATCTTCAACGATTACCATTAGTAACGCACTACGCGGTCATGGATTAAAATCCTGCAGGGCATGTAAGGTCCTCCTACTCATGTCAGCACATGTCCAGGCCTGTTTGAAAATGACTTTCTGGATGATCCAGAAGAGGCATGGTAGAAAGTCATGTGGTCAGATGAGACCAAATTAGAACTTTTTGATAGTTCTATTAGGATGAGTACAACCCCCAAGAACACCGCACAACTGTGAAGCATCGGGATGGAAACCTCATACTTTGGGAGTGCTTTTCTGCAATGGGGACAGGATGACTGCACTGTATTGAAAGGAGGATGGATGGGGCCTTGTATCGTGGGATGTTGGCCAACAGCCTCCTTCCCTCAGTAAGAGCATTGAGATGGGTTGCGGCTGAGTCTTCCAGCAGGACAATGACCTGAAACACACAGCCAAGGCAACTAAGTAGTGGCTCTGTAGGAAGCATTTCAAGGTCCTGGAGTGGCCTAGCCAGTCTCCAGACCTGAACCCAGTCAAATCTTTGGATGGAGCTGAAACTTGACATAGCCCAGCAACCAAAACCTAGAAGAGCTGTATGGATGGAGCAGTGGGTCAAAATCCCTGCTGCAGTGTGTGCAAGCTTGGTCAATAACTACAGAAAACATCTGATCTCTGTAAATGCAGAAAAAGGTTTCCTTTTCAAATAAGTTCTGTTTTCTATTGAATTAAATACTTATTTCATGCAATAAAATACTAATTCATAATTTAAAATGCATAATGTGACTTTATGGATTTTTTTTTTTTTTTTGACTCTGCCCTTAGCTCTTTGGTCTTGGCTATGGTGGAGAGGTTGAAGTGTGAGTGTGTGGATTAGTGTCTTTTATACATGTAACGAGTTCAAACAGGTGCAATTAATACAGGTAATGAGTGCAGAGTAGGAGGGCTTCTTAGGGTATGTTAACATGGTGTATTGTGGCGCACATACGCCGGGTGTTTTGGAAGCACGTGCTGATCAGCTCGTAGTTCCAAAGCACGGGGGCAGCCTGCATGCCCCATTGACGTGCATTGTTTGTGTAATCGGCGCAAAACCCCCCCCCGTTCCCTCTCCGTGTGTACAATACGATCGTATTGTATGCCAGGGGATACGACGCGTAATTGCGTGATTGCCGTAATTGCAGCGCTCATTTCGCCTCGTATAAAGCGCAATACACGGAAAAACAGGTCTGTGAGAGTCAGAATTCTTGCTGGTTTGTAGGTGGGAAAACTTGCTAAATTGCCAATGTATCAAATACTTTTCCCCACTGTACATACCCCATCTGGTGTCACAGTCTCTTTGTTTTCCTGAGATAGGAGATACTGGGGGTCTGGACCTCCAATGATGAGAAATGAATGACCTCCAAATAGGCCTTTTTTATCCCAGAAAACCACTTTAACACCATTTTTAAGAGTGTTCATTTCTCTTAAGTGCTCTTTATTTTTGGGGTAGTTTTTACAACCATCATATCAATACATGATATTTATTAATGAATGCAAAGAAATATTTACTTGCAAATGGTCATAACTAATGTGATTTGATTATTTGGTGACTTTAGTTATAAAGTTCAGATGCCAAAGCAGAATTTTCTTGCTGTATAAAAAGTCTATTTCTTATGTACTTCTTCCATAGACTATTGTTATCCTTTTGCTTTAGAAGTGTCTTGAGTTTTATATATGACTTGTACTTAGTTGTAAAACAGGAGACTGAGTTATTTTTTCAGTGTTTGTACCTTGCAGATCTTTGTCCAGCTTTGACCACGGCAAGATACGCTTCTCCTTTTTATGGGCACTTCCAGAGAACAGTGCGTGGGTGTAAAACCAATATGCAAGATTTGTGCAATGCTCATTTTTGCTTGGGAAACAACGTGTCTTGACATCAAGACTGTAATCATTTTGACCAATAAGCTTGCACTACTTAAAAAAAACTTGAGCAATGTGCTAACAGATGGTCATTTGTTGTAGGTACAATTTATTTATCCAGCATTGTGATGCTAAAGAATGTATAGTTTAACCATAGAATATGACCGAAGTGTTTTATGGGTTGGGAAGCTACCTCTGCTCCTTCACATTTTAGGAGAATAGGTGTCTTACTGCTATGAGAAGCGGAGGAAAAGCAAGGGAATGGGGCATTGCATGTATGTGGTCCTGTCTATTACTATTTTGGAATTGCATAAATAGCCAAGTTCTCTCCTAGGACCACAATTTTCTAGAAATGGTATCATTCCCATTACATGTTCTTGGCATATGCCGTTAATGTCTTGTCATGATACCCATATAAAGTAGCAGTCATCACACTATACATTGAGTACTGTAAAATTCATCTGGTTTCCTGACTTCAATGGTTCTGTGACTTAGCAGCCACCCATGCTGTGGTATAGCCTGGGTTTAAATAATTATCACATGGCCATGTCTGAAGAGTTCAAAGTTTTAGATAATGCTTGGCACTTTTTGGCAGGCAGGGAACATTTACAAGAGTGGCCCTGTACTCTACATCTTGTTAGACCTTCAGTATTTAACTGTATCTGGATGGTGCTGAAAGTGGCAAAGGTTGGCAGTGTCAAGGATGGTGGCACCAGGTTCACAAAGGGTAGGATCAAAGGAAGCAGTAGTGTGCTGACCTGAGCTGACCAACATATGTGAATAATGTGGTTACTGTGAAGCATCTCGGACCCTGTTATCCATCATGCCCTCGTTTTCTGGACTTGTGGACCAAAAAAGCCTACAATCCTCCTTATCCCCTTGTAATGTGCGAATGCTGGAGTGCCATGTATGTCTGCTCACTGACATAAAAAGCAGAACATTTGGAAGAAAACTGGAAAGGAAAGGGGAATGAGAGCTTCTTTTTACCTTCTAGTCTACAGCAGGGTGATCAATTGCCACCAAGGGTGGCCAGCAGATTGCAGTAGAAGTCCATCCCTCGTTACAATGCTATCATAACATCTTGCTTGATAGTGTGTATGTGCAGCTGTATATAGATTGTAATTGTGTACATAAGGATTGTCCAGGCTCATACTGGCTCAAAGGGAAGCAGATTAAACTGCCGATGAGCCCCTAAGCGAGGAAGACTTGGGGCGGCCTTTCAGGAAGAAGGCAAAAAGAGGCAGAGTGACAGTCATGTGCATTATATGCAGTCAAGCACCTTAGTTGTAGGGTGGGTCCCAGAAATCCATTCAAATGGTGGGCCCCAAGAACCAACTCCATTGAGTCCCAGGCACTACCATCCGACACTAGGATTGTACGTAGTGTGTATGGTGCATTTCTTTGTGTGTTAATTTGTAGTAGTTGTGTCATGGGAAATATTCACCCCTTCTTGGGGGCCTTCTTAGTGCCCTTTACTTCACCATTTGCTCTTGTTACCTACAGGCCATAAGGCAGCACTTATCCAAACATAAAAAGCAATCTATTTGTGAGAGACGTCTAATCTAAATTTGTTATATTAAAGCTGGCTTTTCTTGTAGAGTTATAATTTTTATCATAAGTCTTGAAATGACAAAATATGTTCTAAGAAGTTTTCTAGTTGCTATGCATTCGATTTTTATTCATCCCTGTAGTCTCCAGGACATGGCAAAAATCTTTTTTTTTTGCCTTAATGCTTGCATTAAAAACCATTAAATGTTAACAAAGTAACACCCACACTGACATGTTTGCTCTTTGTGATGCAATACCAATGAGAGATTCTCATGAGAGCTAGGCTAAATAAACACAGTATAAATCATGGTAGGCAACCATAGTAAAGAAAAAAAGTGCAGTCAGCTCACCTATTATGCAGGCTGATACCCCTCAAATGGCGCACGTCCACTGCTCCAGCTGCATGGTCCATAGAAAAAATCCAAAAACGTGAAAAGGACAGCGCACACAGAGTGGTCCAGGTATAATGTAAAATCAATATTTATTGGCATCAAGGCTAAAAAACCAATGGAGGCATGAATAAAGAGCAAATAGAAAAAACGCACCTTGGTAGGCAACCATAGGGAGGGTCTTGAGGTATACTTGGTACAGAGTTGTGACAGGATCAAAGAGGGAATAGTTTATGTGCAATACTAGGGTTTTAAAAGGCACTGTCCCGCAATGGAAATTACTTTTAAATTTAATCTGAACATCCGCAAACATTCAGGAAGATGCAACAAAGTCACAGGCGAAATCCACAATTACACCAAGTGACTACCTTAATTGTAGACCTGGCCTTTGTTCATCTTCTCTGTCTAGCCCAGATGACCATAAATGCTGCTCATCAAAGTTGTTTGCTGTACAGATATCTTGGGTTCCTCACTTTTCCATATCTTCCTTACCTTGCCAACACAAACTCCCCATCCTGGTGTCCTAAGGCCATGTCTACACAGCACTGGTTTTTGGTTGGATTTTTAAGCTGACTTAGAATCCGTAAAAAATCCGACTAACCAGTGCTCATAGACCACAATAGAAAATAGTGTAGTCTGCACAGACTTGCTATTGTCTGATTTCTAAACTGGATTCAGCCGCAATCTAGAACACGTATCTTCCGGCGGATTCTAGTACACTTCTATGTAGTGGGCCAGCCGAAATCCGCAAACCCGTGCCAAAAACCATGGTACAGCGATGTTAAAATACAGTTTGGATTTTGGATGGTATTCTAACATTGCCGTGTAGACATAGCCTAACACTGACATTTGGCTGCTACTCCTAACAAGTTACTTTTCTTGCTGTGTTGCTCAGTGCTTCCAAATGCATTACAACGGTTATAATACTGACCGAACTATAGTAGTCATAAGAAATAATTAATTTACTATTCATACATTTTTGCCCCCTCAAAAAATGCCACAAAAGGAACTCTAGAAAGTATTTTGGCACAGAGAATGAACTTGAAATTAAACTGTGCCTCCTCGGCATTAATGATACAAAGCAGATGGTGGCTGGACTGTATTGGTACCCTTATTATTATTATTATTATTATTATTATTTATTTTTGAGCGCCCTTGGTTCCAGAGCGCTGTACATTCAGGTTTCATACATAACATAGGTCAAACAAGTACAAAGGTGACAAATTACTAACTGACAACTGGTACAGAAGGAGAGAGGTCCCTGCCCGTGAGGGCTTACAGTCTATGAGGAAGGTGGGAAGAGACAGAAGGTGAGGGGCAGACATGGTTATGGATAGTGTAGTGACAGCAGGGTTATTGTTGGTTATAGGCAATCCTGAAGAAATGGGTTTTCAGGTTGCCTTTGAAGCTGGTGAGAGTGGGGGAGAGTCTGAGGTTTTGGGGCAGTGAGTTCCAGAGTGTGGGGGAAGCACGGGAGAAGTCTTGGAGACGGTTGTGTGAGGAGCTGATAAGGGGAGAGCAGAGAAGAAGGTCCTGTGAGGAGCGGAGGTTGCGTGAGGGGAGATATCTGGAGATTAGAGCAGAGATGTATGGAGGGGAATGGTTATGGAGAGCCTTGTAGGTCAAGGTTGCTAACTTGAACTGGATTCGCTGGGCAATGGGAAGCCAGTGAAGGGATTGGCAGAGGGGAGAGGCAGAGGAGTAGCGAGGAGAGAGGTGAATCAGACGGGCAGCAGAGTGAATGATGGATTGGAGGGGAGTGAGGGTGCTAGCTGGGAGGCCACAGAGAAGGATGTTGCAGTAGTCTAGGCGGGAGATAACGAGGGCATGGACCAGCATTTTTGTGCTTTCGAAGTTAAGGAAAGAACGGATACGGGAGATATTTTTCAGGTGGAGGCGGCAGGTGGATGTGAGGGTTTGGATGTGTGGTTTGAAGGACAGATTGGAGTCAAGGGTTATCCCAAGGCAGCGGACTTGTGGAGCTGGTGAGAGAGTGTAGCCATTGACTGTGATAGAGAGATCAGGTGGAGGGGTGGAGTTAGATGGTGGAAAGATGATGAATTCAGTTTTCTCCACGTTTAGCTTCAGGAGACGTGAGGAGAAGAAGGAGGATATGGACGAAAGACAGTCAGGGATCCGGGAGAGTAGAGAAGTGACATCTGGGCCGGAGATGTAGAGTTGGGTGTCATCAGCATACAGATGGTATTGAAAGCCATGCGATGCTATTAGTTGACCCAGACCACTAGTGTAGATAGAAAAGAGTAGTGGGCCCAGGACAGACCCCTGGGGTACACCAACAGAGAGAGGCCGGGGGGGGAGGTGGTGCGTGAGTGAGAGACGCTGAAAGTCCGATCAGTGAGGTAGGAGGAGATCCAGGAAAGAGCCAAGTCCGTGATGCCGAGGGAGCAGAGGATTTGTAGCAGGAGTCCTTTAGAAGTAATAGAACCATACAGTGCCAACCAAAATAGTTGTCTGCAAATATTGCCAAGCCAGTAAAAGTAGTCACATGGGGCTCACAAAATATTTATGCCAATCAGTGCCTACATTATACCTAGAAGTGTGTGCCCGACATTAAGTGCCAAACATATTTGGCTCATCTGAGTGCTTTCTTGGTGTCAAGAGCTCTAATTAAAGCCTGGTTCACATCCGTATCAAAGGTTCCATTCTGAGCATCTATCACAAATTCTGTCAAAAATGACATAGTACAGCATGTTTTTTATTTTTTTCTGTTAAAACAAATCTGATGGACCCAATTGTAGTCAATGGAGCTCATTGAGTGCTGTCAGTATCTGTTGTAAAGCAGATCCAGTTCCACCTCTATGATGGCGACTCTGAACCTGTCCTAAACTTGCCAATAGTTTCCTCCAGAATAACTGTACCAAGCATAGTGTTCCCATATGAGCCTTGAGCTTGATGTGTTCTCCCAGTACATATCCCAAAGAGCTGCTTTATTTTTAACTCTACAGACATGGCCAAACGTTTTGAGAATGACACAAATATGATATTTTCACCTGATCTGTTGCCCTCTGGTTTTTGTGTGTTTGTCAGATGTTTTTATCACATACAGAAATACAAGTGCAATCATATTATGATTAACAAAAGCTTTTATTGACAGAATGAGTTAATGCAGCAAGTCAATATTTGCAGTGTTGACCCTTCTTCTTCAGGACCTCTGCAATTCTCCCTGGCATGCTCTCAATCAACTTCTGGACCAAATCCTGACTGATAGCAGTCCATTCTTGCACAATCAATGCTTGCATTTTGTCACAATTTGTTTTTTGTTTGTCCACCCATCTCTTGATGATTGACCACAAGTTCTCAATGGGATTAAGATCTGGGGAGTTTCCAGGCTGTGGACCCAAAATCTCTGTTTTGTTCCCTGAGCCATTTAGTTATCACCTTTGCTTTATGGCAAGGTGCTCCATCATGCTGGAAAAGGCATTGTTGATCACCAAACTGTTCTTGGACGGTTGGGAGAAGTTGTTCTTGGAGGACATTCTGGTACCATTCTTTATTCATGGATGTGTTTTTAGGCAAGACTGTTAGAGAGCCGATTCCCTTGGCTGAGAAGCAACCCCACACATGAATGGTTTCTGGATGCTTTACAGTTGGCATGAGACAAGACTGGTGGTATCGCTCACCTTGTCTTCTCCGAACAATCTGTTTTCCAAATGTTCCAAACATTCGGAAAGGGGATTCATCAGAGAAAATAACTTTACCCCAGTCCTCAGCAGTCCACTCCCTGTACCTTTGGCAGAATATCAGTCTGTCCCTGATGATTTTTCTGGAGAGAAGTGGCTTCTTTGTTGCCCTCCTTGACACCAGCCTCACAGTGCGTGCAGATGCACTCACACCTGCCTGCTGCTATTCCTGAGCAAGCTCTGCACTGCTGGTAGCGCGATTCCGAAGCTGAAACACTTTTAAGAGACGGTCCTGGCGCTTGCTGGTCTTTCTTGGGCGCCCTGGAGCCTTTTTGGCAACAATGGAACCTCTCTCCTTGAATTCCTTGATGATGCGATAAATTGTTGACTGAGGTGCAATCTTTCTAGCTGCGATACTCTTCCCTGTTAGGCCAGTTTTGTGCAGGGCACTGATGACTGCACGTGTTTCTTTAGAGATAACCAGGGTTAACAGACGAGCAACACTGATGCCACGCACCAGCCGCCTTTTAAAGTGTCCAGTGGTGTGATTCTGACTTAATCAGGACCGATTGAGCTCCAGCCCTGTCCTCATCAACACCCACACCTGTGTTAATGGAGCAATCACTGAAACGATGTTAGCTGGTCCTTTTAAGGCAGGCCTGCAATGAAGTTGAAATGTGTTTTGGGGGAAAAAGTTCATTTTCTAGGCAACTATTGACTTTGCAATTAATTGCTGTTAAGCTGATCACTCTTTATTACATTCTGGAGTATATGCAAATTGCCATTATAAAACCTGATTCAGTAGACTTTGTAAAAATTAACATTTGTATCATTCTCAAAACTTTTGGCCATGACTGTAAGGGCATGTCTCCACGGCACGAGTTTTCGGCCGGTTTTTCAGCCGGTTTGCGGTTTTTCAGATCGCCTGAAAAACCGTCCGGAAATGAGCACAATTGTGCTATATGGAAAACCCGTGCAGCAGTCCCCACTGCACGGGTTTTCCGGCCGCAAAACATTGTGGAAGCACAATCCTCCTTCCAGTTTCCGGGCGGAATATGTGCTTCCCAATGTGAAGGGGGAGGGCTTTTCTCCGCTCATCGTGGAGAGCCGACCCCCCCCCCCCTCCTTCCGGCAAACCGACCGGTATTTGTCCTGTGCCGTGAAAACGCGCCCTAATAAAGAGGAGTTGACAATTTTTCAAGCTTGTTGTCACAAAAATAAGACCATGAGTTAAACTTTTATTTTTACAGTTGAAGTGCAGATATACTGTATGTGCAGTTGCAAGAATTTCCTGGTTCTCTGGATCATAACTAATACAAATCTGGTCTCGCTGTTATCTAAATAACATTCTAACTCAACCAATATCACACAAACGGTTGTACTTGTCACACTTTATTGAGCAACTTTGAGTAAACATTCACAGTTCAGGGGTTTTACAGGTGCTTTGCCCATTAAATGAAAAGTCTGTTTTGTTATTTAGGAAACTAAACCTGGAAATGGATAATCAAAAAATGGTATAAACTTGTCCACACTGTTTGTCAGTATGTAAGATTTTCTGTATTTTCCTAACACACAGTCCTGTAGAAATCCTGTAGAGAACACTGCTTAATTTCTTACTGATCTGCTCCATTTTCAGGTTGCTAAGGTATTGGTGCTTAACATTCTTTGTAACCTACTACAGACAGTTTAGAGGGGAGAGGCTCATGCTGCAGCATGTTGTCCTAAAGCCAGACTAAGAATATGAGGAGAAGAGAAAACATAGCTGATCACATGTGAAGTGGCCACACATGCAGTGTTTGGCGTGAATGGGGTTTACTGATGCTTTGGACTTATGAACATTGGAAGTTTCAAAAGGCCCCATTCACATTTACGGCGAATCCATAGGCAATAATAGAGAAAATGTAGTCCGAAAGAGTCTACATTTACCCTATTTCCCATTTGTATATGCGGTATGTGCCAGATACTAGAGTGTAGTAGACCTGTGAAAGAGGCAGGAAATGTGATTTATAAATGTAGCCTTACTTCTAATCCTGCAAATATCTTTTACAACATATCTTACTGCCTTCAATAAATGGCTTTTATCCCAAAGAGTCCTGTAGGTGGACAAAATCACTAGTGTCGATGTCGGCATGTATTTAAAAGTGAAATCACTGGCAGCCATTGCAGGTTTCATCTACATGCGGGTGCAAGACAGCAGAACCCAAACGTTAAGGTTTTAACACCATGCAGTTTTACAGAGCCACAGCCACCTTTAGATTCGCACTTCCTTGTTTGGCTGTGGGTCAATCTGTAGCAGTGATTGACATGTTATCCCTGTTACATTGACATGACTGCAGGAAACTTATAAACTGTTGTACACAAGGCTACCAAGCTCTAAAGGATGAAAGCTTGTCATTTAGTTAAGTAAACAAACTCCGTTACTAGAGAAGACTCTGCACCATGGTTGAACTGACCGATGGATGGCCGCTTGGAGAAATGAAAGATAATAGAGAGCAGGGAGAGGGTGTTGGTAACCAGAGAGGCATTAAAATCTTTATCTCCTGACTAAAGACAAAAGAACAATGTATCTAGTAATAGTCTTCATTTCCTTTCCCTAGACATTTAAAAACCATTATTGTAATGAGAAAACCAGAAAACTATCTTAACGGGGTTTCTACAAAAAAAAATTATGAAAAGCTGTTGGTGCCCCATTAAAAAAAAAAAAAACACTGTTCCAGTGCTGGTTCTCTCTAGTCTGTTTGCCTCGTTTTCTTCTGCTTACATCACTGTTTGGAGCGTTTACTTCCGAACGGTGATGTATATAAGTGGCACGAGACCTCTGCAGCCAATTAGCAGGAGCTTGCAGTTTAACTTTTTTTTTTTTCTAGGGACTGGAAAACCCCTAAATTGTAGAACCATCATTAATACCATGATATTTTAGAATCTCCTTTTGCTCCATTATATATCCATGCATGTGTTCATTGAAACAAGTCTTCTTAAATGATTGATTATTTGTATTACATTTTACAGGCTGGAAAACAGTGATACCAATGCAAAAAGGAGCAATAGCATGTATGTACACTATAAACTTTTTTGGGGGGAACATATCCATCTCTAATACCTAAACTTAATGCATTTCATTTTCTAGTTTAACATTTGAATATAGTGATGTAACCTTCGCTTGCCATGTTATCATGCAATTTAAGGTGAATGAATTGCTTTGTCATAGACTGCCTTGTTGCTGTCATTTGGTTTAAGCTAATTGTTCATGTTAAACTATAACCTGATCCAAATGTTCTCAGGTGTGAACCGGTGATATACGCTTGTTAGTTTGATGTAATGAAATATTTTACCCTAGTGAACACTTGATTATAGAGCTTTCTCTTAGCAAGCAAGACAGATTAACGGTGGAAAGCCCCTCATTTAATGTTTCCTTTTTCTGCTTTCGTAGCATACCACAACTGCTTCAGTCACTGCAATGAATGGGGACACTATTCAACCTGAAAGTTCATCCGTCCCTCAGGGCTGGAATGAGTTCTGTGAGCTTCATGCCATCTCCACTGCGAGAGAGTTGGCTAAACAATATTGGTTGTTTGCTAACCAAAATCCACACCATGACCTCCTGGCCGCAGAGAACTTCTCCTTGCAGTTCACGGATCTTTTTCAACAATATTTCAGGAACGAGGTGAGGGAAAGTTGGGGCATGGACCAATACAGATTCTTTCCCTTCAGTAGAGTAAAAGATTATAGAGAGACAGGTGGCAGGACATCCGAGGAACCTCCTAGTACGGTTGCAGCAAAAGTGGAGGTGGACTTGACAGCTCGCCATGAACACAATGAGCAAACAGCTAATGACTCAACTGTCCAACAAGTGCCTAAAGCATGGAGCTCAGAGGAGCTCCAGAGCAACATCACTCCCCCACCTCCAAGACAATTCATTCGATTCTCTTTCAGTGATATCAGGAGGAGTATTCGTAATATTTTCCGGAGAAAGTCTGCAGATTCCTCAGAAGCCAGGGACGTTGACACGGATTTGGCACAGTCACCTACCTGGCATAAAAGGATTTTGCAATGGACTTTGAAGAGGGAGCCAGTAGTTGAAATCCGAAAGGAAGGACATTTGAACTATAGCATGGTAGATGAGACCAGTATGGACAGTGGGACGCTTTGGCAGAGGTGTCGGTTGATTTTACGAAAGGCAAGCCCTTTGGAGAATGAGGAATATCTATTAGAATTGTTTGATCCACCCAAGGTAAGTGACACAAGTATTTATGTATAAAAATAAGTAACTTCATGCTTAAGGAAAAAATTTTTAACGGTTAAGATAATAATGAAGTTTTCTATGTTGATTGTAGTTTGGTGCCAAGTCAATAGAACACAGTATTTCACTTGTTTAGGTTAAGGTCTAATTGTATCATCTATAATTTATCAACTCAGAAATTCTGCTTTTGCTACCTATGGAAATAAGGCTGAAACTACTACTACACCATCTTATTTTACTATCTTGTACACGCCAGGTGATAGAGCATAAATAATGGTGTTTTCTGGTAACGTGTTATACTTTTTATTGCTTACAGAGGTGTTTTGAGAGTTTCAAAAGCTAGTTTGTCTGATGAGGCATGATAAAAATAGAAGAAAAGAAGCATACTCT
The DNA here is from genome assembly GCA_025379985.1 of Phyllomedusa bahiana. Lineage (NCBI taxonomy): Eukaryota > Metazoa > Chordata > Amphibia > Anura > Hylidae > Phyllomedusa > Phyllomedusa bahiana. Next base: position 219,828 of record JAODAL010000825.1, on the reverse strand, counting down.
TCTCCTGGGCACTCCTGTTCAGTCTTGGAGACACTGGTCACATCGATGAACGTTCCGATCACAGGCCACAACATCACTTTTAGGCCATGTTCACACGGCTTATTTTGGGACGGATTTGGTCCTGTATTCCGCGCCTTACTGCATGAAATACAGCGCAAATCCGTGCCATTCATTACGGTAATCCACAGTTCTCATAGAGAACTATGGATTCCGTCTCTTCTCCCCGCTCAAGAAATACGGCGGGGAGAAAGTGACATGCACGTTATCCCAGCGGGATACGCGGCGTGGATAATGGTAGTCTATGGGGCCGGTGAGCAGCCGTCCCGCCCCCACTACACGGCAGTCAGCGTAATTGCGGGCAAAATCCGTCCCCGCAATTACGCCGGCAATAAGCCGTGTGAACATAGCCTTAACGTCAGTACAGTTGAGATGAACAGGGCGACCATTAGGACCGAAGGAGAGAATACTCCTTTTCTTCTAGTTTTATTATGCCCTGTCGGACAAAAGAACATTTGAAATGCCATTAAATTGCACGTATAGAGTGACTTTTTCTCCCTTTTTACACTTGCAGTATTGCACAGTGTGTGTGGGTGTGTGTGTATATGTGTATGTATGTATGTATGTGTGTGTGTATGTATGTGTGTGTGTGTGTGTTATATATATATATATATATATATAGTGTGTATATGTGTGTGTGTATGTGTGTATATATATATATATATATATATATATATATATATATATATATATATAAAATAAAAAAAGTCCACGGCACTCCAAAATGCGTTCAAGCAATAAGGTAATTTATTCCTCCATGCTCAAAAGAGCGACGTTTCAGCTCCCTCACAGAGCCTTTGTCAAGGCTTGACAAAGGCTCTGTGAGGGAGCTGAAACGTCGCTCTTTTGAGCATGGAGGAATAAATTACCTTATTGCTTGAACGCATTTTGGAGTGCCGTGGACTTTTTTTATTTTGTATTTTGGAACTTCTTGTATCAGAAGCTTTTGCTGCTGGCACCCTCCTTCTAATCTTTCAAGTAGTTCTTTGGAGTGCTGCTATTTTTATATATATATATATATATATATATATATATATATATATATATATATATTCACTATCGGAGGAGAGAAAACAAACAACAAAAGTTTTTTTTAGCTTCAGGAAATCTGGAATTTCTCCCAATATCTAATTTCTCAGTTTTCTACCCAACGGTAACACATTTGTCTCCATAATATCCTAGTTTAAAAAGATTGGATACTTGCAAGACATGTGACTCATGTGTATACTATTACTGCTACATATAGGGAATGATTACCTCCCAACCCAAAAGAATTGAGCCTTTTTGCAGTGTAATAGGCCATAGGTACTGGATAGATCTGAGCTTTCTAATATGGCTAATCTTCAATGTCTTCAACATAAGCTCCAAGACCTGAATCTATTCAGGCATTGTATCCCTATTCACTGTTACATCTTTTATAATGATTATCCAACTTATCTTAAAAAGTATATCGCATGTATTTTTGACATTTTTTTTATCTTCATTTGCTTGAGAAATGTAATGCACTACTGCTTCCTTAAATTGCTTAATATTTGTGCCTTCAAGGCCTGTCCCAACGGCAAGGATTTTCAGCTGAGTTTACAGATGTTTTTTGGATTTGAAAACCATCTATAATCAGACTGTCATCCCTTTTTTATATAGACTTAAATAGAAAATCCGTGCAGTGGTTCTACCAGACGTTTTTACACCACCAGTGTAATGAAAAACATGTTCATTCTTCTGCCTGGTTTTCGGGCGGAACATGGACAGTTCAGTGTGAAGGAGGACGGCTTGAATACGCCAAACGCGGGCAAAAAGTGGTTCCCTTGCGTGCAAAGTACAAAATACTGGTTGGATAATCCTACCGGTATTTTGTCATTGCCATGTGAACATACCCTGAAGGGGTTGAAAACCTACTCTAAAATTACCAACTGCTCTAGGTACAATAAAAAGAAAACTGGCCTTTCTCCAGTCCCTGATTCCGGCGCCACATCTTCCCAGTCACTTCCGAATGGGGGCTTCACCATTGCAGCTACTGATTGGCTGTAGCAGTCACGTGCCTCTACGTACATCACAGTTTAGAGATGTTCACTGTTGGACATGATGTCAATTTTTATAGGAAGTGGACAACGGCAGAGCGTGAACTGTGTACAACATACAATATTTCTGGAAATCTTATAATATTAATTGGTGCTTGGAGCAATTGTGATTGGAAGGTGCCACCAGAATTTCTAACAATCCTGATGTAAGATTTAATTTTATGTAAAAGTTACGTAATACGTCTTTTAAATCATGATATCTAAATTGACTTACCAACTTGGTGAGATTATCCCAAAACTCTTAACTAAATCAACAAGAACCAACTTGTGCTAATTTACTTTGACACCCGAATATGTACATATGACTACTGTATTTAGATGTACTGCAGTAATTACCTTAGGGCAAGAGTTCTCAGAATCTAACAGCCAAACAGGCATAGCATCTGTATACAGCAGAATTTTTTCCACCCTGGAACCATACTTATGCCCCTCTTTAATATCTGATTTAAATTGAAAAGAGGCCAATAGCTCTCATCAAACCGAACCGTAATGGGGACACTAGGCAACCTTGCATGATGCCCTATAAAAAGGGAAAAAATGTCTGAAGTCTATGCATTTATACTTAAAGGGGTTTTGCCACAATCCCATTTCATACCTCCTGCAGCCAGCTATTCAGCTCTGTGTGCTCATAAGGGGGCGTGTGTGATTTGTTTGAATTGCACATCATGTGACTCAGCAGGATTACATCACCAGGCCTTTCCTCTCTGTAGTCAAAGAAAGGTCTGTTTACATAAAGCATTGTGAGTAGCTGAGAGGTAAAGTTTTTGCCTCCAGGCGGAAGGGTCCTAGGTTCAAATCCCTGCAGAAACTTAACCTGTGGATTTTTTTTTCTCTTTATCAATGCATAGACCTCATTGAGGTTTCTTTTTTCATTTATTTGCACTGTTTGACTAATTAATAAGGAGAACAGAGGATGGGAGTAGAATGACAGCACCTGGGGTGAACACTCAGTAGCTGCCTGTGAGGAGAAGTGATGTCTGAGCATGTGCGACCAGGACTGAGGAGCTCTCAGCCCTGGTCGTATCCCCTGGAGACGAGCTGTAAACAATGGATCACTAAAGGAACAGCTCAAACAAAATTGGTGCAGAATTTTTAATAATAATGAATGGTGAAAATGTTTATTTCATTTGCAAGCTTCCCACATCAATTTTACTTCGTGACAAAACTCCTTTAATCACATCATTATCCCCTATACAGAATTCTAATCCACCTCAAGAATCCTGGTTTAGACCCAAACTTGATTAACACATCCCACATCCCATTCCATTCAACACCATCAAAAGCTTTGATCACATTAAGGGATACAGCAGCTTGGTTTTATTGCATTGTCAGGACATCACCGGGTATTATAATCCAATCTACAGCTGTCAGCTTGCCAGTAATGAACCATGTTGTTTATGGTGTACTCATGATTTTAAGCATTTTTTTTTTTTTTATACAGTGGTCTGTCAACATTCAATATTAGTTCCTGGATGACCGTTGTACGTTGAAACCATAACGCTTGCAGGTTTATTGGTTTCATAGCTTCAAAATGTCACCCAAAATACTGCAAGGGAGATTAAAGGGAATGAAGTAGATGACTAATACAGATAAAGAAAGTCCTTACATGGAATATCAGAAAGAGCTGCTGGAAACTGGAGAGGATTTTCCGTTTTGAAGATTGGGTCATGTATTTCATACACAATGTGTCAGGGGAAAAAAATTGGGATCATCCTAACCTGGTCCCCAAAGGAGCCACTCATCCTGGCACATGTAAAAAGTGGTACAGAACATATAGTATTGTACAAAGGTGCCACTAGTTCATGAATACAGATGTTTTACTGGTAAAATGTTTGATCTACAATATCCCAGACACTTCCAGTCTGAGTGTGAAGATATTGTATCCTGAGGAATCACTGTATATTATTCCAGCTTTGGGTATTCAAGAAGTTGCCATCCCTTTATTCTCCTATACACTAAGAATGATAATTCTGGATGGTAGCCTCAACCTTATGTATGACCGGGGATGTCACAGCAGTTAGCAGACAGCAGTTTGTATGGAAATGTGGTGTCTGAGTAACGTTAATGATAGTTTGCTTGTTTTGCATACACTTACCTTTGCATGAAATATACAGTATGGTAATGTATTTAGTTTGGCAAACAGGACAGCTGGCGACTGCTCCATTTATGTATCAAAAACTTCTGTTGTCCTAGTTCCCCAACCAGCTTCATCTCTGGGATGAGTGCAACACTTGAACTTTAGTATTATAAGAATCTTTATCTAGAACGGACTGGATAATGTTATGGCTATAGTGACTGCCGTGCAATCTGCCAACATCCGGTCCTTGTGCCTCTATCATACAAAGACTTCATGGACATAACACAGATCACTAGATTTATCGAGTGTATGTGTAGATAGCATATGAAATATATACATTTCTATGCTATCTCGCTCTGTCTCATGCCACATGACATTGTATCCTGAAAATAGGCAGTTTCAGTTGCTTTTCTCATCTCAAACCATTTAATAAAACAAAAGCCAACAACAGTGGAAGGGTATACACCCTCAGAAAATGTTAATGCTCAAGGCCACAACACGTTATTGAGACATTAATTACAGCTTGCCAACTACACTCACCGGCCACTTTATTAGGTACACCATGCTAGTAACGGGTTGGACCCCCTTTTGCCTTCAGAACTGCCTCAATTCTTCGTGGCATAGATTCCACAAGGTGTTGCAACGATGCTCAATTGGTACCAAGGGGCCCAAAGAGTGCCAAGAAAATATTCCCCACACCATGACCACCACCACCACCAGCCTGAACCGTTGATACAAGGCAGGATGGATCCATGCTTTCATGTTGTTGACGCCAAATTCTGACCCTACCATCCGAATGTCGCAGCAGAAATCGAGACTCATCAGACCAGGCAACGTTTTTCCAATCTTCTACTGTCCAATTTCGATGAGCTTGGGCAAATTGGAGCCTCAGTTTCCTGTTCTTAGCTGAAAGGAGTGGCACCAGGTGTGGTCTTCTGCTGCTGTAAGCCATCTGCCTCAAAGTTCGCTGTACTGTGCGTTCAGAGATGCTCTTCTGCCTACCTTGGTTGTAACGGGTGGCTATTTGAGTCACTGTTGCCTTTCTATCAGCTCGAACCAGTCTGCTCATTCTCCTTTGACCTCTGGCATCAACAAGGCATTTCCGCCCACAGGACTGCCGCTCACTGGATGTTTTTTCTTTTTCGGACCATTCTCTGTAAACCCTAGAGATGGTTGTGCGTGAAAATCCAGGAGATCAGCAGTTTCTGAGATACTCAGACCAGCCCTTCTGGCACCAACAACCATTTGCCACGTTCAAAGGCACTCAAATCACCTTTCTTCCCCATACTGATGCTCGGTTTGAACTGCAGGAGATTGTCTTGACCATGTCTACATGCCTAAATGCACTGAGTTGCCGCCATGTGATTGGCTGATTAGAAATTAAGTGTTAACGAGCAGTTGGACAGGTGTACCTAATAAAGTGGCTGGTGAGTGTATGTCTCATGCTGTTCACAAGTTGAGCTATTGACTGCTGAGCCATGGCCTCTTCTTGATGGGTGCCCCTCAGGTCATTGAGGTACAGAGTTACGAGCTTCCGCGCAGTTACTCCTCTGATCCCACACGTTTTCTGGGGGGTTCAGGTCTGGAGAAAGTGCAGGACACTCCATTTAAGGTACCCCAGTCTCCAACAGCCTTTTTTTAGTGATGCGACCTTGATGAGCTGGAGCATTGTCTTCCATGGAGATGAAGGTAGCCCTGGGTTGTTCATGCAGAGGCACAGTAACTAATGTTATTCAAGCGGAGGCTGTTACTGTACCATTCACAAAGTGTAGGGCAGTTCTGTATTGGCTGGACACATCTGCCCACTTCCGGTCGTATGGAGGACTTGAGCCCATTTTTAGGGCTGTTTACAATTTTGCACATTTTTAATTTCTTGTATTTTGTAATATTTTACTTTTTGGTTTCTTTTTTTTTCAAAGGGGGGGAGGGTTTTTTTTTTAAAGGGGTTTTACTTTTTTAATTTGGAATTTATCCCACCCTAAAATTTGAAGAACTTTCCTTTGGGAAAAATTTAAGGGGTAAGTAACAGCTCTCCGGAATTCAGGGCTAGTGACCCCAAAAATATGGAAAATTTGTTTTTTAAAAACCCCCTTTTTAATCAAGAGACAATTTTTTCCTAAAACATTTAAAAAAGGGGTTGGGGTTTTCAGTATTTTTAAAGAATTATTAAGTCTAAATTTTAAAAAACCCAACCTTTTGAAGCCAAGAAAATTTGGGGAAAAGGGAAAAATTGGATATTAAAAATTAAACTTTCGGAAAAAAAAATTTTTAACCCCATTTTTTGGGGTCCAAAAAGCGTGGCTTTTTCCCGGAGGGGCTCCGTTAAACTCTTTGGGCATGCCCGGGGGGGAAAGCCCCGGATTTTGGGGTTTGGGGGATTTTAAAAAAAAAAAACAAAAAAAAAAAAAAAAAAAAAAAAAAAAAAAAAATTTAAAATAAAAAAAAAAAATAATAAAACAAAAAAAACAAAACCACAAAAAAAAAATAAAAAAAAAAAAAAAAAAAAAAAAAAAAAAAAAAAGGGGGGAAAAAAAAAAAAAAAAAAAAAAAAAAAGGGAAAAAAAAAAATTTTAAAAAAAAAAAAAAAAAAAAAAAAAAAAAATTTTAAAATTTTCAAAAAAAAAGGGCCCCTTTTGTTTAAAAAGGCGGAAAAATGGTTTTATTAAAACCTAAAAAGTTTTTTTTTAAATTTTTTTAACCCAGGGATACCAAAAACTAATTTTTCAACCTTTCGGGTTTAAACTGGTTTCCCAGGGGTTTTATCCCCCGGGGACCCAAATTTTCGGTTTCCCAAATACTTCCATTACGGGGGCGCCAATTTGTTTTTAAAAGGGGGAAGGCCTTTGTAGTGGGGGGTTTTGGGGGGGGTTTTTTAATAAAGGGTTTTTTGGGGGCCAAAAATTTTCCCTTTAAAAGGATTTTATAACTGATCCCGGGCCAAAGGTGCACCAAAAATTTACAATCAAGAAATTTGACTTTCGAAGGGAACAAGCAGGATGCCCTTTTTTTTTTCCATTGCTATTTGCCCTGGAAATTGGCCCCTTAGCAGCTCAGTTTTAAACAAACGCCCCAATTGAAGGCTTTAAGAGGGAGGCGGAGGCAAAATAGCCTTTACGCGAGATATCCTCCTTTTTTTGGGTAATACTGCGGGTCATTGGCAGGGCAAATTAAAAAAACATTTAAAAGCTATGGGCCTACTCTGGGTTTACAATTAATTGGGAAGCTGTTTATGCCAGTGGATGCCCTGGATCAATTTTCTCTCCCCAATATCCCCCTTCTATGTCCCATTCTTTCCGATACCCCGGGGTTTTAAAATTTCTGTGAATTTTTCAGGAATTTGGGCGGGTTAAACTGGATCCATTTTCTTGTTAAAATTTTAAAAATAAATTGGATGTCGGCGCAAATTACCATTATCGATACGGGGAAAATCAAACGGTTAAAATGATTTTGGGTGCCCCAGTTTTTTTTACCTCCACATAACTCTAATCTGGCTCCCCCAAGATCTTTTTTAAAGTCAATGCTATTTTCAGAGCCCTTACTGGGCAGGACACATCCCGGATAAAGCTAGAAACTCTGCAATTGGCAAAGGGCGAGGGGGGGTTTTGGGAATTCCAACCCAATTACTTCTTTGGGACACAAAGCAATATATGGAAAAATTTGGGGTGGGGAGGGGGGTAAGGTTTAAACTTGAAACTATTACGCCACTATTTTAATTCTCCCAAACTTTTTTTGGGAAACTGTAGGGAAAAACTTTTTAGGACTCCAAAAATTTTTCCCAAATTTATACTTAGCATAAACTGTGGTTGAAATTGCGGGGGATTCTGGCTTCAGGCTGACATCCTAACCGAGATTTGAATACCCCTGGTTGTATTCGAGCATGGGGATCAGGGCCTTTAATTTGCTCTCAAATGCTTACAGATCAGGGGTTTTCTTAAAATTTTCAGCAATTTCAAAGGGAATTTGCCTTACCCGCAAACACAGCTATACAAATACTTACAGCTTAGGCAGCTTTTAATGCAGAAAAATCAACACAATTCAATATAATGCCAAGTTTAATCCAATGATAGGGGCAAGAACATCAAAACAAAAGGGGCGATATCCACTTTAAAAAACTTTTTTGGGAAACTTTTTTTCAAAACCCAAGAATTTAAAGTAGTAGGGGGAAGGGGTATTGGGCCCCATAGAGCCCAAATTTTGGGGGAGATACTGAGGGCCAACCATTGATTTCATGAGTGAACGCATCGAAACTCCAATTATTCTTTCTACATATTTTAAAAAGAACCCTCTATTTCTGCCAAAAAAAATTTGGAATTCGGGCCCCTCCCTGTTAATAGGTGTCATGTGCACCGCCCTCCTGGGGCATAGTTTTTACATTGCCCCAAACTAACGTATTGATTTTTGTTGTACAATTGATCCACGATTTTCAAAAACAGTGGAATGAATCTGTTTTTGTATTTTTTGGGGTATTAGGAGACTTAACGGTTTTTCAAGGCTGGAAAAATCGCAATATCTAGGCTTTTATTTATGCGAGGGGGTTTTAAAAACGACAAAGTGGCTGATCAGAACACCCATCAGCACAGGATTTGTTAATAAAGTGAATTGGCTGATTGCTCTGGAGAGGGGGGATTAAAAGAAGGGGGCCAAACTTAATATAATAAAATATGGGCTAAATGGCTGGATACTTCTGGTCTTGCGCAACCGAACTTAGTTAGCAGGGGTGTTGGGGATCTCGGTGTAGAGGTTCCTGGGACTGTGTCTATGGCAGTTGTGTGGATGGAGGCCGTCCAACAGCCAGGTAAAATTTTTTATTGTGACAAGAACTGACTGTTATTAATATTGCATTGCTAATGTGTTTGGTAATGGATATTTACTGCTCTGAATCTGGAGATGGATTTGGGAGGTGGGCTGGGTTGTGTTTTGGGGATAAAAGTTGAAATTTGATCTTACAATGACATATACTGTATTCTGTTTGTACTACTTTATATCTGACCAATAAAAAGTTTATGGTTAAAAAAAAGACACACCTGCCCACACCGTAAGGCTATGTTCACACGGCTTATTTGCAGGGCGTAATTACGCCCCGCTTTTACGCCGTGTGGACGGGGGCGGGGGGCCGGCACATCACCGGCCCATCGACTATCATTACTAGTGGCGCGTATACGCCGCTAGTAAATGACTTGTCACTTATCTCCCCCTGCGGCGGATTCGCCGAGCAGGGAGAGGAGACGTAATCCATAGTTCTCTATGAGAACTGTGGATTACCGTAATGACTGGGACGTATTCCAGCCGAAATTTGGGCAGTATGGACTGAATTACGGACTGAAATACGTCCCATTTTAAGCAGGGCTGTGGAGTTGGAGTCGGTGCCTATTTTGCAGGAGTTGGAGTCGTCATAAAAGGGACCGAGTCCGACTCACAAAATATAAGTTGGTCCAGTTAGTTCGATGCAGTGCAAAGAGCAAGAGGAATTGGGTCCGGCCAGTTCTACTGCTCCCATAACTTCAGCATTATCACATGAGGAGTGTAATTGTGATATGGAGCAGGCAAGCGCTGCCCCAGGGGAAAAGATTCTGCTCCCGGGGAAAACAAAATTTCAGCAAAATTTTTCACCTGCTTTCAAAGAATTAGAAGAATTAAACCTTTTCATCAAAAACTGACTGTGGCTGAGGCAATTACTTTATACCCTGACATTATTAGAGATGTTGCCCCTGTGGTCACCGCTTTGTCCCCAACCCAAGTTAGTGTAGAGAGGCTGTTCTCTAGCCTGGAAATAATGAGAACAGATGTGATGTCATGTATGCAGAATCTGATGGAGGCGATACTATTTCTCAGAACAAATTCTGAGACTCCACAAATGTTCCTGCAGTGTTTTGCATATTTACAATTTTTTTGTGTTCTAAAGTCCTATCCAATAAATATATTTTACACTGACAAGCAAAATGGTAACATTGTTTTGAACTTGTGACTTTCAGGCTCCATATCTCTTCATCCACTGCAGCTTTGTACATGAGGCTACCTTAATTTTATACACGGTCATCTTACATCTTATACATAAATTTGACTTGCAAGTATTTAGCATCTGCTTAGATCTGCAGATTCTTTCCTGTTACTGCTTTGTTACTGTTTTGCTCCTAAAAAAACAAAATGTTAATTTGTATTTTGTTAGTATTTGGGAAATCCCCTTTTGCTTTCAGCTCTGCCTGAAACCTTCGGGGTCTGGATCAGATTCAAAACATATCTTGACCAAAATCTGATCCCAGGTCTCTTCTACACATTCCCAATGTTGGTGCAGACTGGACTTGGATACAAATACAGCATTTTCCTCAACTCTACCCACAAGTGTTCAAAAGATCAAAACATTGTTACCCTTTTGTTTGTCAGTGTATATTCTACCTAAATAGCTTGATTATTGTATCATAAAGGGGAAAAAACAGCCTTATGTTTACCATTTTACTACGGTAAAGTTAAACACTAAACATGCGCCATGTATGATGGAGTTCGGGAGTCGGAGGTTTGGGAAATTGAGGAGTCGGAGTCGTGGCTTTGGCTTGCCGACTCCACAGCCCTGATTTTTAAGCCGTGTGAATATAGCCTAACACTACCACCAAAAGCTCATTTGGTGACAATCATGGCGGATGCATAGTGCTCTCCTTGACGTCTCCGGCGGCCATCATTTCTGCTCGGAATGGATTGACTTTCATCACTGAATAGCAGTGAGGACCACTGGTCCCTCATCCAGTGTAAATGCTCCCTGTCCCATGCAAGACTATGATGCCTGTTCTTGGTGGTGTGGTCAGGTCATCTAGCACGCAGACCATGATGATGTGAATGGTTACCAATGGTCTGACGTGACACTTGGTTAACTCTCGCCTCCCTTAAGTGTGCCTGGGGTTGTGTGGAATTCATTATCTGGTTCCGCAGGGCAGTGTTTACAATGAAATGGTCATAAGTGTATGACGTAGCCAAAGAACATCCACTTCTTTTGTCTTTCTGTGACTCTCTGTATCTCTGTTGCAACCTGCTGATGACACTCTTGACACTCAGTGGCCACTTCCATCTGAGAACATTCTGCTTGTAGCTGTGCAACGGCAAGGTACTGTTGATCAATTGTCTTAGCCCTCCTCATCTTGCTGTTGACATTTTGACATCATGAGACAGTTTAAATTCCAATTCATATTGATCCCCTAAATTTATTGGGCGATCTAACAACTGTTGTGAATTTTGTCATTAAGCTTCTTGTTAGAGATCATCAAGTTGTGCAAAAAGTAAAGTGAAACATTGAACAGTTGGACATGTGCTTTCTAAAGTTAAGAGATGGTCTCGTTTTTAATGCATTTAACCAAAAGCCAAGCATCTCTAACTTTTTGCTAGCATTGTGAGTGTGATCTGTCCTCTAAGAAAAAAAAAAAAAAAAAAAAAAAAAAAAAAAATATATATATATATTTTATATATAATATTTATATAATATATATAATATATATATATATATATTTATATATATATATATAAAATATACACACACATACATATCTCCTGTGCCAATCCTCAGTGATCTGTCCTCCAAGACTAAGAAGGAGTTGACTAGATAATGCGCCCCGGGTTCCTCTCTTGAAAAATCCATGTGGTGTCTGTGTGTGTGTGTGTATAGATATACTGTCCTTTTTTTGTACAGGACAGTGTAGCGTGGGAATTTAGGGGTACACGTACACACACATAATTATATATATATATATAATAATATATATATATATATTATATATATATATAAGTGTGTGTGTGTGTATATTAGTGTGTGTGTGTACACACACATAACTCTAAGTTCCCACGCTACATTGTCCACGCTATATATATATATATATATATATATATATATATATATATAATATATATATATATATATATATATATATTATATTATATATATATACATACACCACACACATACACTCACCGGCCACTTTATTAGGTACACCTGTCCAACTGCTCGTTGACACTTAATTTCTAATCAGCCAATCACATGGCGGCAACTCAGTGCATTTAGGCATGTAGACATGGTCAAGACAATCTCCTGCAGTTCAAACCGAGCATCAGTATGGGGAAGAAAGGTGATTTGAGTGCCTTTGAACGTGGCATGGTTGTTGGTGCCAGAAGGGCTGGCTAGTATTTCAGAAACTGCTGATCTCCTGGGATTTTCACGCACAACCAAACTCTAGGGTTTACAGAGAATGGTCCGAAAAAGAAAATACATCCAGTGAGCGGCAGGTCCTGTGGGCGGAAATGCCTTGTTGATGCCAGAGGTCAAAGGAGAATGGGCAGACTGGTTCGAGCTGATAGAAAAGGCAACAGTGACTCAAATAGCCCCCGTTACAACCAAGGTAGGCAGAAGAGCATCTCTGAACGCACAGTACAGCGAACTTTGAGGCAGATGGGCTACAGCAGCAGAAGACCACACCGGTGCCACTCCTTTCAGCTAAAAAACAGGAAATGAGGCTCCAATTTGCCCAAGCTCATCGAAATTGGACAGTAGAAGATTGGAAAAACGTTGCCTGGTCTGATGAGTCTCGATTTCTGCTGCGACATTCGGATGGTAGGGTCAGAATTTGGCGTCAACAACATGAAAGCATGGATCCATCCTGCCTTGTATCAATGGTTCAGGCTGGTGTTGGTGGTGTCATGGTGTGGGGAATATTTTCTTGGCACTCTTTGGGCCCCTTGGTACCAATTGAGCATCGTTGCAACACCTTGTGGAATCTATGCCACGAAGAATTGAGGCAGTTCTGAAGGAAAAAGGGGGTCCAACCCGTTACTAGCATGGTGTACCTAATAAAGTGGCCGGTGAGTGTATATATACAGTGTGTGTCTCATGTCTTACTCCAAAATAAGTTTTTCAGAGTAACACTTGCATCAGCTATCCAGAGATATTGTATGTGCAGAAAAGGCTGGACTAGATCCAGCCGAAGTTGGTCGTCTCCGGTTCAATAATCTTTATATAGCGCCAATATATTGAGCATGGTTTGCCCATTTAGTGGTCTGTGACTGCTTGACTTACATGTTAACCATGCAAACATCGTTTCGCTTTTTACAATCCATTAAAATCTCATACAAGATTTACATATCTAAGTCTACATTTGTGGCTTGCTCATTGACAGATGGTCATCTTGATTGCTCAAGTTTGTTATGCTGTCATACATGTGATGTAATGATTTTATTTATCTTAAAGGGGTTGTCCAGTTTGTATAAAAAGTTAGGTCCTGGTGCCCCATAAAATAAAATTAAATTTAAAAAAAAAAAGCCTTTCTGCTCCTTTCTTCACTAGGTCTCTCCAGTCTTTTGTTTTTATGGGAAAGTCGCTGCCGATTGTCTGTCTGCAGTGGTCACGTGACTCTACTTGCATCACCATGGGAGCTCTTCTCTTCCAATCAGTGATGGAAAGACGTGGCATGTGACCGCACCTGACCACTGCAGCCAATTAGCAGAAAAGCACAGTAAACCGAATCTGTAGAGACCTAGCTCTAGAGTGCAGAAAGGTGAATATAGGCTTTATTTTATAGGGCACCAGGACCTTCTATTAACTCTTGATATGAACTGGACGACTCCTTTAACCCAAATAAAATGAGTCGTTCATTCTTATTTCGTACAGAATGTAAAAGCTGGATATATATAGTCCAATTTATACAGGGTGAGCAGAAAATCAGTCCTTCCCATAAAGTTCCATTCTTGTTGGAAGTCAAGAATGCATAGATTCTGCTTTTCTGCGTTACTGCATCTGTGGTCACCATAGTTATAAACAGTGGCGGAACTACCACCGAAGCAGGCATAGCGACTGCTACGGGGCCCGCACTCCCTGGGGGCCCGGCAGGCAGCAAACAGGAACTTGATTTTTACTGCCGGATGGGCCCTGTCATAACATATGTAGAGTCACTAGTGGGCAGCCTGGTCACCTCACAGCTCCACGGAGCTGATAAAAAGTATTTTAAAAGAGCTTCTCCCCCCAGCAGCCCCTCCTCCCTTCTCTTCTGTGCTCAGTGCGGGCCCCCTCTTCCCCTGTCCTCTGTGCTCCATGCGGGCCCCCTCCTCCCTTGTCCTCTGTACTGCATGCAGGTCCCGTCCTCCCCTGTCCTCTGTACTACATGCGGGCCCCCTCCTCCCTCCACTATGTGTTCCGTGTGGGTCCCCTCCTCCCTTCTCCTCTGTGCTGCGTGCGGGCCCCCTCCTCCCTCCACTCTGTGCTCCGTGCAGGTCCCCTGGCGTGTGCGTGGCTGGCGTGTGTGGGATGTGGCCGACGTGTGAGTGGCTGGCGTGGGCGGGATGTGACTGGCATGTGAGTGGCCGGCGTGTGCAGGATGTGACCCGCATGTGAGTGTCTGGCGTGTGCGGGATGTGGCCGACGTGTGAGTGGCTGGCATGTGCGGGATGTGGCCGACGTGTGAGTGGAGTGTGTGGGATGTGTCTGGCGTACACAATTTTTTCTGTCATTCTTGACGGAACACATAAGTTAATTTTTTTTTTTTTTTTTTCGGCTGGGGGGCCTCATTGTGAAGTTTGCGATGGGGCCCTGCCATTTCTAGTTACGCACCGGATTATAAACCTCACTTAAAATGTTTTGATTTTACAACTACTTGAAATAATGGAGTTTTTTTGCTCTTTCAGTATAGCTTAGTACTACTCAGACTATGTAGGGGAAGAAAAGGAGGTTTTCTAACATTTTGAAAATATTTGGGCACATCTCCCTAGGTAAAAATAGTAGTGTAGCATGCTGTATGAGTTGGAAAAGTTGTCAGAGCCTTAAGGGGGTTGTTACTTCTGCAAATGCAGCCCTCCTACATAGAATATATGATTAAGTATGGACAACTTAATGTTAATAGGCATAAATCAATAAAGTTTAATAATAATGGAAAAAAATAAAATTGTACTGATTTACGAAGTGTTAGTGTAAAGCTCTACAGACACACCACTGGTGGGCTCTGTACTGCCTAAGTCACAACATCCTCTCACACTTTCTATAGAAATGAGCACATTTTAAAATATGATCTTGCCTAAAATTCCCTATGCAGTTGTACTTCTTTATACTTTAGTTTTACTTCCCTTGGTTCATGTCTCAATCAATTTCTGCAGAAGTCCTGATCTGAAATAAAATATGAATTGAACTGGCTTGAGAAACATCCTAAATGTCCTCATTGAATGCAAGGAAGAATGTGCCAGAACCCTTGTCTGATATTTCTCAGTGTACCTAAACAGTCCTTTAAGGGGTCATGTATAGATTTGGTGACTAGATGGCCTTCAATAATGAGTGGATTGTTTTAGTCACAGGAACACACCTGTTGATTCTTTCTTTCTACTTGCTTAAAGGGGTTGTATCATTTCATCAAATGGCCTTCAGAATAAGGGGACAGTGAAAACAAGCAGCTTTGCAATTGGATGTCATTAGCAAAGCTGTCTTTTTTTCACAGTATTCCTTATCTTCGTTCTCTGTAAACAAGCTTCTCCAGTGCTGGTCGGATCCCACCTCCTTGCATTTCATTAGCTGAGGGCTCTAATAATTTACAGTCTGTTCAGCCCCCGGCCGGCCGTATTCACGGAGCTTGCATTCCCGCCTCTCACTCACTCAGAATTAGGGGCCGACAACAATTTCACTCTATACAGCTAGCTGCCTCCTAATTGACACTGCAGCTGTCTCTATAATCAGAAAACAGCAGAATTGTGCCACAGTGCCTTAATTCTCCTGCATATAAAGGGCCGACAAAAATTTCACTCTCTACAACTCCTCATTGACACTGCAGCTACTGCTGCAATCAGAAAACAGCAGAATTGTGCATCGATGCCTTATGTAAAAATGAAGGGAGACGGATCTGTGCTTTGGATGGATTCAACTGTAGCAAACCTCCAGCTGTGAGAGATCAGTGCTGAGTTCATAGAAGACTGTTTAGACAGAATCCAGGCCTGTGGTATGTAAATAGCTCTTACAAAATAAGACTGCATAGGGAGAGGACAGTGATATGTGGAGGGGGGGACACACTGGAGCCAGCATGAAGAGTAAAGAGGGGATGATGTCATCCTCTTCAGTTAAGAAACACCCAGCTGGGAGGGGAAGAAACGCCCCTGGATTTCAGGAAGTGAGAGCATCAAGCTTCAAGAGAACAGCTGAACTGATGAAGCGATACATCTCCTTTAAGACAATGCACATGAATTTTTTTTTATTTATTTTTTTTGCTTTATACTTGCTATATACTGAAAGGAGTTGTCAGGCAGGAAGAAAGTATCTGAAATGAAGTTAGGAAGGGTAAAAAAAACCCCAGCTGAACATACTTGGCTGTTTCCCCGATTCTGCCGCTCCTCAGCTGAGTTGCTTAGGAGTGATAGCGGCAGGGGACCATATAAATAAAATTAAATTTACTTTACCTTCCTAACTCAATAAAAAAAAATTTTTATTATAAATTAAGATTAATTCCTGGACTTGTGCTAATACTTACATAATAAAAGACAGCATTTTTAAATTGCAGTGTACACATGAGAGACTGAGTGTTGTTGGCAACAGGACCACATTTTGCCTGAGCTATTTGTAATTGACTTGCCCTATGTGTTGTTGAACTAACACAGAAGAGTAAGTAGATTGCTTTGATGTTACTAAGCGGTTCTTTGTCCGATATGCAGTTATGCGAATCTCAAATCTTCCCCTGCTGCCATCCTTCTGAAAATTAGTAATAGTTTGTCAACTACAATGTCATCACTGTTATAAGACACCATTCACAATTGGTTTTTCCATCAGGTTTTCATTCCTTTTTGACCCTCGAATAGTCTGGCATGTTCTGCTCTAACCATCAAGAAAACAAACTGGCCGGATTATGAAATTCGGTGTAGGAAGCTCCCAGTTTTTCACCCTTTAACCACTATACAGTGATCTGGCTTCGCTGGAGGAAAATCCCAGTTGACTTCCCTCCGTGTAGTCTCTCATAACCGCTGATGTTTCTTGATGCAGTAGATGTGACCGACTATGTGGATATACAGGCAGAAGCAAGGTAAGGCAGCAGCTATAGAGCATGGTCAGGGAAGTAGCCAGGTCAAAACCAAAGAATTGCTATCTGCATATCTATTTTGCTGATCACTTGCACTAAGTAACCTATTGCTCAGGAATGGGGCAGGTCCAGAATACCCAGAGAGTGGTGGAGGAAGCTGAGCTCCAATGGCCTTTTAAATGGATAGGAGCCAGTGTGTGTGCTCCCGAAGGTGGATAGGGAAGGACGAGAATGGAACAAGATGCGTTAAGATTGCACCCGTTGCCCAGGTTGCGGGCACACTCTTATCCCTGCGGTGGCGCCACCTGCTTGCAGGGTCACGGGTGCACCCGCACCGCTGATTCTGGCGTCTTATACTCTCTTCACCTTGTTCTCTGCCTGTGGGCTGTCACATTTGCCCCTGCTGTCTGACGTATGCGCGGCAGCTCTGCTAGATTTAAAGGGCCAGTGTGCCGGTAACTGGTCCTCGCCGGACACTGACCCTATTTAACTCTGCCTCTTCCTCTTTTCCTTTGCCACATCAATAGTGACTGGCGATAAAGCGTTCTTGTTCTGTGTACTGTACCTGTTGCCTCCATCCCTCGACCATGAACCTTTGCTGCCTATCCTGACCTCTCTGCCTGTCTCCGACTACAAGTTAGCTGCACCACCGGCTGCCACCGCAAGCAAGTCTCATCAGGGGCAGCGACCTGGAAGTGTTTTGCCGCAGGAAGCCCTTGCGGCGACCTATGGTGGATACTGGACCTACTTAGACCACTTCTTGCGGTGGTCCAGAGGTTCCACATCTCAGGTCTCCTGTTGCCATAAGCCTACCATTACAAGATGAAGCAATGAAGAGAACGGTGTTATGTGCATCTTAAGCATGGTCTACATACTTGGCATGAAAAGGAGTTGTCTGGTTATAACTATTATGTGAAAGGGGTTATTGTATTGAAAAAATAAAGCAAGACTTCTTTAACTTTTCTGCCGCCAATGCCGTACTGACACAGCCCAGGTCCCAGCTGATCTCAACCTTCTGGCACCTTTTCTTGACACAGAAGAAATGGCCTGGCATGCCGGCTCAGCGGATTACTGCTTGAGGTGGTTCAATCCTCTTGGCTGGTACTGACAGCAGGCAATTCCTGTGTGTTGGAACCAGGTATTGGTAAGCAGAGATCAGCTGAATGACAGATGTGTATAAATGGGGAGGTAAATACCCCTCGTCTTAGTTTTCAGTACAGTAAGCTCCTTTTACATTGAAAAAATATTATTCCTCCAATAAATGCTCTTTTACAGGATGGGTGTGTGTGCTGTAAACATGGAGAAAAGTACATGTAAAATAAATCTGTAGTTAGAATGAAACCCAATACTGTGTACTTTTTTAACCACTTATCATACCAGCCCCCGGAGGTGTTGATATTCACGCCAAGGCTATGTCCACGCTGCATAAGAAAACGATCGGATCTCCGGCGCTTTTCGTTTTTTAAAAGCACCGCAGATACGATCGTTCGTGCGGCCCCATAGACGGCAATAGAGAAGACGAGATGCTGTCTACACAGCTCGTCTTTTCTCTGCCCGTCTTTCGGCAGCGGCGTATTATACAACATGTTGTGTAATACGCCGGTGCTTCTCGTTTTCTTACTGTCATCCCATACAATGCAATTGTATGGGGGATGTCAGGAAAACGAGAAGCGACCGCGGCTTTTGTCACAAAGCGTGACAAAAGCCGCGGTCCTGCATTGGAGAAAAAACGGATGCTTTTGGGCCGTTTTTTGTCTGATGCAGTGTAGACACAGCCTTACACTTTAAAAATACACTATTTCACACAGGACTTTCTGGGTGCGATCCTCCATGTTATTTTGATTCCATTTTTTCCCATAGTGATTGCTTTGTTTGGTGTAGTGTCAGAAATGACACAAAAGCTGCTTTCTAAAGTCAATATTTTGGTCAATTTTTGTGAGTCCAAAGTCATGAATTGAACAAACATGCAGAAAAAATATCAAGGAAAGAACTACTGTGTTTTGGTCCTACTTTTGACTTTGGCTTGCAAATACAATTGCAAAATACTGAACTACCAAAATTCCAAATATTTCTATATGCATGCAGCCTAAAACTTGAATATGTCTATATGTGACCATAGCAGGTGAGCTGACAAGTGGGCGTGAGTATGGTAGAATGTAAGAGCACTGTTTTCAACCAGTGCTGAATTTATACAGTGGTCCTTCAATATACCATAATAACTGATTCTTTGACAACCATTGTATGTTGAAACCATAACTCTACGGAAAACTGGTATTTGATTCCAAAGCCCCAAAAGGTCACCATGATACAAAAGAGTTTTAAAGCCGTTTTCTCACAGTGCAATTTCACAGGGTCAAAGCCAGCTTTTAGAATCACACATTCTGTTCAGGCTTTGGCTGGATCTATACTGATTAACACATGAGCTCTCCTGTTCCTAGCTTAGCCTGTTACACTTTATAAGTTTCTTGCACTCCTATCAGTGTATTAAACAGGCTGTAAAGCTCTAAGGAGTGTTTACTTATCTAAATGAGAAGCTTTCAAAGACCATAGCTAGAGATCAGACTCTGCAGTAGATGACTTGCCATGGATGGACTGAATGAATGACGGCAGCTTAGAGCAATGAGAGATAAGAGAGCAGGGAGAGGTGGGGAGAAATGGTTGTAACCAGAGAAACCTGTGTGCTCAAAGAGAAGATAAAATCTTCATCTCCCGACCAAAGGAAAATCGACAAAGCAATGTATTTAGAAAGTCTTCAATTACTTGTCCTTACATGTTAAAAGTTATTCATTGTAATGACAATGCATTAGGGTGTACCAATATGGCGTTTTCACTACTTCCTGCCTTGGGATCTGGGCCCCACAATCTTGCTGCGGGGCCCCGGAGTGAGGAGCTTTGTGCAGCCCAGTTTCTCATTCATTTAGATGCCGTGGCCATGTTTGCCACGGAGTTTAAGGGGTTAAACAGCGCAGGATGGCGGCGGCTCCATCTCTTGCTGTAACCAGCAGGTGTTAGCTACAATTAGCAGCTAGCACCCATCGTCTATGTAGCGGGATCACACAAGTTTACATCCAGTGTCGTTAAAGGGTTAAGTAACTTTTAAAATCCATAGAAATAAAGCTGTGGTATACTTTGTTTTTCGCTGTGAAAACCTCTATCTGTATAGTTCAATCCTAATGCTCTCTATTTGCAAGATGGCGAGGAGGCGCCTAACAATGAGCAGGATGCACATACTCTAACAGACTTGTTAAAGGTAAAGGTAGTCCTACAAAGTATTGACTGTGAGGGGGACTGAACACATGTGCACACAGCACTTTCCCGCTTTTTAATTTGTATAAATTTGGGAAAGCCTGTACCACTTTCTTTCTTCTTCTCAATTACTTGCTGCTTTGTATTGCTCTTTCACATAAAATGTCAATAAAATACATTTAGGCTATGTCTACATTGCACAGAAAAATGTCAGTTTTTTCAGCGTTTTTCGTTTTCTAAAAACGCTGGAAAAACGACTGTAATCATCTCCCATAGACTTCTATTGTAAAAACGTCCTGCTGTCTACACTGAGCTTCTTTTTTCTGCTCTTTTTTTTTTTTTGTCTTTTTTTTTTACTGGACGTCTTTTGCAACATGCTCTAAAAAAATGGCAGAGCCGGGCAGAAAATTTACTACAGGAGTCTATGTAAAGCGCCGGACGTCATTAGGCGCGTTTTTTGCCGAGTTTTTGCGGTGATTTTTAAATGAAAACCCTCCCAGGAGACCCAAGTTACACCTATAATGGGTGGTAACAAAGGTTAATCCTTATCAAATTTGCATACAAGTGTTTGTGTCCTTGTCTGTACCATTCATAATAAAATGATCATGCTTTGGTCGCTAACGATTTTTGCGCAATTCATATTTTTTTCGCTAAAAATGTTTGGTTTTTTTTTACAGATTTTGGCGCTAATAAAGTTATCTCGCTTGTGACGATAAAAATACTTTTTTTTTTTTACGGATTTAGGCACTAAAATCCTTAACTTTAGAAGTGCCAAGATATGTTATCTCGCTTCGGACGCTAAAAATACGTTTTTTTTTTACGGATTTTAGCGCCAGAATCCGTTTTTTTAGGGATTTTGGCACCAAAATCCTTTACTGAACATATTTTGGCGCTAATAAAGTGTTCTAGCTTTTGACGCAAAAAGTACGTGTTTTATGGACTTCGGCGCCAGATTCCGTTTTTTTTTTTTTTTTAACGGATTTTGGTGCTAAAATTCGTATTTTTACAGATTTGGGTGCTAATAAAGTGATCTAGCTTTTGACGCAAAAAATAAGTTTTTTTTTACGGATTTCGGCGTCAGAATCTATTTTTTTAAGGATTTCGGCGCGAAGATCAATATCTTTAAAAATGTTGGCGCTAATAAAGTGATCTCGCTTCTGACACTAAAATGGCTACAGTGATCTAAAGGAAGTGATTACTTAACATGTTAACTCCACCTGTAGGGTGTAGTTTACATCCAATGGCTTAATTTGTGCATACATTAAAAAGCAGAGCAAAGACGCTTCAAAAAAACGCTCCACAAAACGAAAAACGCGCCAAAAAATGGACGTTTTTTCAGCTGCTTTTGACAGGCAGTGGACAGAAATCTCGGTTTCATGAACGTTTTTAGTAATTAGTTTTCAGGTCATTTTTTATTTGCAGTGTAGACATAGCCTTAAGTTTGTGGCTGTAATGTTTAAAAATGAAGAGTTCAAGGGGTATGAATACTTTGACAACCCACTGTATGTACCTGGACAGTGTTGGGGTGGGTTCACACTACGATATTGCATATGTCACGGTACCATACGAAAAGGTACTGTGTAACAGCTGCATCGCCCTCCATAGGGGATAATAGAGCAGACTTAGCCCAGTGTGGGCTATGTTTTGCACTCTTTCCCAGCACATACACTTATTTTACATGACCATAGCATAGTCTACTACTTAACTATTGTGTCCCATAAAATAATTGTATACCCAGGGAAATTGAGCAAAACGTAGCCCACACTGGGCTAAGTCTTCTTTCTTATCCCCCATGGTGCGGAGCATTTTATTCTGCCATATGGCATCTAGGTAATCCGAAATCCCACTAGCAGATCTGTTTAAAGCAGCACATGCAGAGAAAGTATATACTTCTTAGAACTCTACCGGAAACCCTCATTGTTAACGGTATATGCATAAACCTTGTCTTTGCAGCTCTCGGCATGCGGGACTCCCCTGAATTTGCGCTGTAGAGTTTGACAGAACCTGTGTAATCTACCCATTACTAGCACATATGTAGTGAGGGGCTTCTTCAACTTTTTTCTTGAATACCTCGAACCTTTGCA
Organism: Phyllomedusa bahiana; assembly: GCA_025379985.1. Taxonomy (NCBI): domain Eukaryota; kingdom Metazoa; phylum Chordata; class Amphibia; order Anura; family Hylidae; genus Phyllomedusa; species Phyllomedusa bahiana. The sequence goes on along the minus strand of JAODAL010000825.1, from coordinate 197,273 downwards.
CCCACCCTTACCTGGGTTCCAGGGGTTTCCAGACGTCTGGTGGTCACATGGCTTGTTTTCGACATAGTTAGTCCATGGGAGTGTTTGCTATAGAGAGGAATGTGGGCTATTCCATTTTTATTCCTAGATAGGACTCTACTGCACTGTTATAAAAGTCAGTGTGAAGCATTTTGAATACATGTATATTATAAAGTGGACAACCCCTGTAATGTTTCTTTTGGAGTAGAGATGTTTGCACATCCAGGTGAGCTGATCATGCCTGTTAATGGGGAGCTCTGCCGCCATTTTAAAGGGGTTGTCTCACTACATGGATTCATCTTACCTCAGTCCTGTTTTCTTGGTTTCATTTCGAATTTGGGGGCGTGTTTACTGGCTTCTATTAGGCTGCAGTAGAAGCCAGGTCTGTAGCTATAGCAACCAGTACTGACAGCCTATCTGGAGAGACAGGTCTGTAGTTATAGTGACCTGAGGAGCTGATGCAGCCCATAAAAGAGGGGATATCTAAGGATAGGTAGGACACTGTTTAATAGACATATATTACAAAGTGACTTGTTTTTTCAAGATTTTTTTTTTTTTCTCAATTGAAAGTTTATTACAATTTTTCATATAAACAAGCAACATACATCAAAAATGAAGCATGAACGATTGATACTTCAATAGATCAGAAAAGAGATATACATCTAATTAAAACCCAGAGGATATCCATAGGCCATCGCCTCATCGAAACAAGATCTTTAAAATAAAAAGCAATCCTTGTAGTGAGACAACCCCTTTAATGCCTGTGGCCACTATCAACGTTCTTGGCTCTAGGTTTGGAGAAGCTCACTGTGGTTCATCTTGCACTGATCTGTTTTACTTTGTCAGAATAGCAGCTAGTTGATAAAAAAAATATAACCACTTATGAAGATAAGAAAAACAAATGTAATAAAGTTCTATTCTGTGTCATGTGCCATATAGATAACCAGAAATCCCAGCTGCAGATCTGTTTAAAGCAAGACAAGCAGAGAGAGTCTATTCTTCTTAGAACTCTACAGGAAACCATCATTGATCATGTAAGAGTGGTATACGCATAAACCTTGTCCTTGCAGCTCTCCTCATGTGGAACTCCCCCTGAATTTGCTATAGAGTTTGACGGAACTTGTGTAACCTCCCCATTACTAGCACATAAGTAGTGAGGGGCTTCTTCACCATATAGGTGCGTCAGCTCTTCGTTTACAGCACAGATGAAGGGCGGCACTGCTTTCATGACTTTTTTTAGGTCCAGGAAACTTGAACAAAAACACGCTGGCTTTATTTCACCTAGTGAAAACCACATCACGTATTTTTGACTGAAATGACTCAACAAACACAATTTGTATAGATTTTGTTTTCCTGTTGTAGAACACAGTAATACATTGTGTAAGGAACTTTCAGGACATGGACATCTATGAATGTATTTGTTTTCCATTACTGCGTTCTTGCGGTCTTTTAAAGTTTGGCTTTTAATCAGGTCATAGATCAATTCACAAGATTATTCCGGAAAGGAGAGAGAGGGGCTGCAGACTCAGGTGTTAGGCAGCTCTTCCAATGCTTCACTTGGGACAAGACCGTAATGTATGTTAAAGCTGCTGAAGAGAAACTGAGCAAAATTATTTTTAACAAAGAGGAATAGGAAGAATGTTTCCTACACCATAAGCAGTGCAATGCAATAATAATAAGCATTTAAAGGTGGCCATAGCCTTCAACATATATACATGACTTGTGGTTACAGACTGCTCACCTGTGCGCTTATACAAATGCAGTGCTTACAAATGTTTGGGGCTTTCTAGCTCCTGTAGGTGTATAGCACTTATACACCCCTGTCTGTGGTTTGGTAATGCAGTGGGTTTTATACAATAGCCTTTGATATGTAATCCCATGGAGGAGCACACTGTCAGAAGTCGTTATATCAGAATGTCTTTTCTTCACAAACATGTAAGACATTTAAAGGGTTTTTTATTTTGTAAATTATAATTTTTATTAAATTTTACAATAACAAAAACATATAATAACTGTCCATTAGATGAGATACTACTCGACACAGAAAGAAATAATATAAGGCACCATTACTACAGATAAGAAAAGTACTAAGCAATGAAAGTACAAAATGGCACTAATGACATACTTTGGTATCATAATAATAAGAATGAAGCAAAAGAAGACACCATCTTCACTAAAGAAAAAAAAGAAAAAATAAAAAAAAAAAAGAAACCCACCAAAATAAACAAAACAAAAAAAAAAAGAAAACACCACAAAACAACACAGAACAGTGGTACCCATACGCAGTTATGTATAAGAGACATAATCACATACACCTATGTAATCAAGTAAGGTCTGGGATAAAAAGTGAAAACAAATCCTGTGCTGATACAATGCTGCGAGATCGTCACACGGCCCCCGTCCCCCAAAGCCCGAGAAATAGATAGAGGACAAATTCACCCCCAACTCTGACGCACAGTCACCAAGGGAGTATCCAGGGCATGGTGTCAGGATATGTTTTAAAGGGGTTTTTCCTAGAAGTGTGATCTTACCTAACAGGCTGATACTCCCCTCTTAAGGCCTGAAAAAAGGGGCGTTGTGTTTCTTTGTTTAATAAAAACAAATGATAAAGTCACCTGTGCAGCATAATTAAATCACTTGGTGGGCGTGAGGACTGGAGTTTGGGAACCCCTGCTCTGTGCAAAAGAGACAGGATCTTTCTCCCCAATCCCTTTAAAGCTCGATCATGTTCCTTGCCATCAGATAAGAAGTGCAAACAACGCAAACGCGGCCTGTCAGCTCCTGATCGTGTCTAATGTAAACTGTCAGGAAACCAAGGGCATGTAAGTCAGGCTGTAGCTCTCAGAGGCTTCACTTTTTTTGATGACATATATTTTGAAAAGTAATTAAATACTCATTTTGGAGAATCCCACGTCAACATTAGATTGTGGCAAAACCCCTTTAAGCAAATGTGATGCTATGGTGTCGTGGAAGAATAGATTTAGCCATTAGACCTCCTACAGACCTTTATGTACAGGGGTCTCTCGGTCAAAGTATAGTAAATTGCTGCACGAGCGATCCTGAGCTTGTTTGTCCAGCCGTCCACCACTCGACAATTGGGCAGTATGAGGGCTACTTTTTATTTAGCCCAACCCAAGGTAGGCATGGAAATATTTTGGATATAAAAGTCAAAAGTACATTTAAAGAAAACCTGTCAGGTTATTTATGCTGCCCTATAGCATAGCAGGATACGATAGAAGAAGAGAAGCTGAGCTATGTGTTCCTGTTCTCAGTGCAGAATCATAACAGGACTCCTAAAAGAGAAAGTGAGAGCCCTGCTCACCGCACCCACATAGGCTGATTGACAGCTTTGCCTGTATCAGTGTGTGCACGGAAGAAGTTGTCAATCATTGTGACTTGGAGCAGGATTTCTCAGTAAAAATCAGAAAAAATACAGATTGGACTTTTTAATAGACATTGGGAGTCCTGCTGACCCCACCCACATACAGTGATTGACCGCTCTGTATACACACTGATGCAGTATAAGTGGTTGGGGTAAGCCTAGTGGCAGACTGGGGTGCCTAGAGCCCACAGGATTTATTAATTCTAGGGGCCCACCAGTTGAGCGGTTTATGAGCCCACTGGTGGAATTTATTTTAGGGGCCCATCCTACAGCTACTGTAAATGACTGTACATACCGCCGTTGCTCTGCATCTGCATGTTCCCTCTTATTCTGATTTTTTTTTTTTTTTTTTTTTAATCTTCTGAGGCTGTGGGCCAGTCCAAGCCTAGGTAAGGCATGCTTTCACTTTTGGTTTAATTTTTTATTCTTGGGTTTATATGATTTTGCGCAGGAATTCTGCAAAAGCAATATATCTCGGAGCGAAGCTCTCTACTTTATCACACTCTGCTCTCAGACAGGGCAGTATAAACCACCTGACCGGTTCCCTTTTAAACTGCCCACAGACAATGATTGACAACTTTTTCTGGGCACACACTGATACAGGTAAAGTGGGCAATCAGCCTATTTGGGGGTGAGCAGGGCTCTCGCTTTCCCTTTAGGAGTCCTGTTATGATTTTCTCTACTTTGTACTCTGCTTCAAAATTCTGCTCCAAATAACAGGAACACATATATTACAGAGCTTTGCTTCTCTCCCTATCCTATCCAGCTATAACACAGGGCAGCATAAATCACCTGACAGGTTTTCTTTGAATGTACTCTTGGCTCTTAGGCTCTGTTCACACAGCTTAAACTGGGACGTATCTAGCCCCGTACTGTGCTAAATACGGGGCGAGATACGTCCCAGTCATTACGGTAATCCACAGTTCTCATAGAGAACTATGGATTACGTCTCCTCTCCCTGCTTGCACATTACACCGCGGGGGAGATAAGTGACATGTCAATTATTCACGGCGTATAGGCGCCATGAATAATGAATGTCTATGGGGCCGGCGCCGCTCCCGAGCACACGGCATTATAGCGGGCGAAATACGTCCCGCAATTATTGTAGTGGGAACATAGCCTTACACTCCAAGTATTTCCATGCATACCTTGGGTTGGGCTAAATAAAGTAGAGAGCAGAACTATTAATCTGGTGGTTATCTTGTGTGTGTGTGTGTGTGTGTGTATATGTATGTATGTATGTATGTATATGTGTATATATATATATATATATATATATATATATATATATATATATATATATATATATATATATATATATATTAGGAAAAACCACCTGACCAGTTCCTTTTAAGCAGAACTCATTGTCCCTCCATGGAGTCCTGTCAGGAATTTATTCAGAAATCCTGCCCGAAGTTATTTCAGCTTGAAACGCGTAAGTGGTTTTCTGTGTCTTTGAAGGACTTGTGCTCCTATTGCATTTTCACATGGATGACTTTATTTTGAGGACTGCTGGAAGAACTTTGTTTTATTTTGAATGCTCTAAATATTATAGCTAAGAGATTTGTATTACTGGGTCTTTTTTATATGCCATATGGAAAATTAGTTGTGTTTTTTTTTTTTTTTTTTTTTATCACTTGCGACACGCCAATGCAGAACACTATACAGCATATGCCCAATCCCCTATATGAAAGTAATTGGCCTATAGTGCATATGAAAGAGAAGTCCTAAGTTTGCAGAATGGAACATTTACCCACCTCTGGAAGCCCTTCACTTTTATATGACGTCCTATTCGCTTTACATTGGAGGTTATAACCAGCCAAAGCAGGTTGTGAATTAGGAGTTCTGATGGTGCCAATTTCCTGCTGGCTTTTCTAACCTTTTGTTGTTCTAATCCAGTACAAAGTTAGGCACAATCAAACTGTTTATCTTTGTTGGAAAAACACAAGTCTACTTCCTTCCTGAGAAACAATCTGTGTGTACGTACGTTATGTGCCTGACCAAGCCATTACATATTCTTCCAGAGCATTTCTCTGCTCCAGCCTATATTCTGGCTGCAGATAAGATCTTTATAATACACCCAATTTGCCCTCGTCACTACCTCTGATGTAAATTCCACTTTGCTTCATCCTGTGTGATTCTCAAATCCTTTGAAACGATTAGTGAGTTTGTTTTTGATTTATTTTGATCTGTTGTCTGGGATTTTAAGTACTGTTCACATTCATTTTTTTTTTTTTTTACAGTGAAATGAGCACTGTAAACATGTTTTGTCTTTTTTAAGCAGATTTTCTTCATTTGTACTTCTATTTTTGCAGTTTTTTGCTGTTTTAACGCACTGGCAGGTTTTTGTACAGTCTTGTTTTTGTGCCACATATAATGCAAAAAAGTGCAGCTTTGTGCCTGTTGCATGCTTATTCCCATTTAAGTCAGTGGAACCTTAAAGGGGTTGTCTCACTGCAAGGATTGCTTTATATGTTAGAGATCTTGGAAAAAAAACAAGTCATTTTGCAATATGGGTCCTACCTATTACTAGATATCCCCTATTGTACGGGCTGTATCAGTTCCTCCAGGTTACTATAGCTACAAACCTTTTCGATCTCTCCATTGCTGGTTGCTATAGCAGATCAATTGTTATCAGTAAACACTGAATTCAAAAATGAAACTGAGAAAACAGAACAGAGTTAAGATGAATCGATGTAGTGAGAACACCCCCTTAATAGCATGGTTTTTATACGCGCATTTTGGCACATATCAAAAAAGCATGAATTTTGCACGCTAAAGTGTGCAAAATATGCAGCCCAAGGGTATGTTTACACAGCTGATTTTCAAAAAATTTGGATTTGGAAACTGATTTTTGGGGCTGGGTTCAGCGCGGACTCTGCCTCAGAATCCGCGTCCAATCCGACTTTAAAGGGATTAACATTGTCGCTCATTTTAACTCTAGTATAATTGGCACGTACTGTCCACACCTACAAAGAATTGAGATGTTAAATGGGATTTTCGCTTCATGAATTCATCTGTTTCATTGTACTTTCAGTTTCTCATCCCCTGAAATCCGAGGGCATTTCTTCCCCTCCCAGCTGGGTGTTTCTTAACTGAAGGGGGATGACATCATACCCCTCCCCCTTCACTGTTTGTGCTCTCTCCCAAGTCAGTGTTTGTTTGCGATCAGTGGAAGGGGATAGCACGTCACTGTGACGTTCCTCTCCCTATGCAGTCTTATTTTGTAAGACCTGTTTGTTTACATACCACAGCCTTGCGTTCAGTCTAGACAGTCTTCTATGAACTCAGAGCACTGATCTCTTCTCCTCTCACAGCTGGAGGTTTGTTACAGTTGAATCCAGTCTTCTATGAACTCATCTAGAGCAGCACAGATCTGTCTCCCTTCTATGTTACACGCAGCAGCATTAGGCACCGAGCACAATTCTGCTGTTTTCTGATGGTAGAAGCAGCTGCAGTGTTACTGTGCAGCTGCTGGCTGTGTAGAGTGAAATGTTGCCGGCCCCTTATCCTGAGTTAGAAAGGCAGGAATGCACGCTCCCGTGAATACGACCGGGGGCCAGACCATGTAAATTAGTAGAGCCGTCAACCAATGAAATGAAAGGAGGAGTAATCAGACCGACACTGGGGAACTGTGTTTACAGAAAACAAAGATAAGGGAGACAGTGAAAACAAGACAGCTTTGCAAATGACATCCAATTGCAAAGTTGCTTGTTTTCTCTGTCCCCTTATTCTGAAGGCCATTTAATGTAATGATACAAACTCTTTAATTCTTTCAGGCAATTTACGCGCTGACAGTAGTAAGGTAAAATTCCATGCTTGCAAACGCAGCATTGTCAGCACCGAAAAATGTCAATGTACCCTAAGGATTTAGCTCTGAATCTGCCTTAGGAATTGATGTCTGTTGTTTTTCAGCGCTAAAGAAATAAATCTGTATTGTGTGCAGTGCAACAAGGATTTAACATTAAAAACAATGTGCGGCGGATTGAAGTCGGATTTGGATGTCGATTCTGCCGTGGATTCAACAGTGAGTCTTCAGAATTGGCATCCAAATCGTCCATATAACCAAACCTTAAGGAGATGTCCACAGAGCATGGTTTTCAGTCCGTTTTCGGATTTGAAAACCGGTTGTCAACCATCCCCATAGACGTCAATAGAAAATCCGATTTTTCTACTAGGCGGATTTTCACACCCCCGGCGTTCCGAAAAACTCGACACATGCACATTCTTCAGCCTGGCTTTTGGCGGAAAGTGTGCTATTCAGTAATAAGAGGCATGGGTGAATCCACAAACCGCGGACAGAACCATCCCCCAAAACCATGGAAAAGATAAAATACCGGTCAGATTCTTAAATCAGAATCCGAATAGTATTTTTTCTATGCGTGGGGATGTACCCTAAGGGTATGTTCACACGGCGTAATTGCGAGTCGCGCCGATCAGCGCGTACTCCCAAAGCATGGGGAGGCTGGCAGCCCGCCGGCCCAATTGACATGCATTCCTCGCGGCGATTACTTATCTCCCCACGTGTACTGTACGATCGTATTGTACGCGCGGGGGGACGAGGCGTACTCCATAGCTCTCAGAGCTATGGATTACCGTAATTGCGGCAAATATGCAGTGAAATACGTGCCGAAATTACGCCGTGTGAACAGACCCTCCGGCCGTGTTCACACGGCTTATTCCCGACGGATTTGTGCGCCGTATTGAGCGCACAAATCCGCCGTGAATAAGGGGCGGGGCCGGAGCGCGGCGGGGGCGCCGCTCCCGGCCCCATAGACAATGCATTGTTTACGGCGCGTCCGCGCCGTAAATACTGTGCATGTCACTTCCTCCCCCCGCGCCGGATTCGCCGAGCGGGGAGGAGCGACGGAATCCACTGTTCTCAATGAGAGCAGTGGATTACCGTGATTGCTGCCGCGGATTGGCGCCGTACTGCAGCGCAAATCCGGCGCGCAGTACGGCGCCAATACGCGGCAGAATAAGCCGTGTGCACGAGGCCTTAGAGTACTGGTTATTATAAAATAGAAAATAACCTTTATTCACCTGCATACACTTTAACAACCCTTTAAACATTTCTGAAAGTGAAACAACTTTCCAATAGGTCTTAATTAAAAATGTCCTACTTTGCATCTTTATAGGAGCAAACACACACAGTTTGCAAAGGAGCTGTAGGAAAAAAGTAGGACTTTTTCAATTACCACGTATTGCAAAATTGCTTCATTTAATATGCATGAGAGAATTAAAAAAAAATGTTTGTGGCGTACATAGCCTTTAAGAATAACAAATACTTGTTCACATCAGAAACGAGCCCTATGGCACACACATGCCTGAAAATCTGCCAAAAGGCACTGTGGCGTATACAGTAGCATGGTCAATAAATCATACGCAGATAACTTGTGACTGCTTGGTCTGTTTTCTGCCATATATATTTGAGGAAGAGGCTAGTGTAGCAGACTACGCTATTCTGTCCCACAAAAAATCTCTAAACCTAGTTAGTCGCATTTAGACACATAAAAAGTGTGAATTTTGTGTGCTGAAAAGCATTCAAAAAACAGTTTGTACCCAGCCCAAGGGTATGTTTACATAGCTGACTTGTCAAAACTTTTCAGAGCTGAATTGGTCTATTGTAGCCTATAGTTACACCACGACTACACTATAATATGGCTGAAACGAGCACAAAAGTTTTCAGACATATGACTTCATGATAATGTGAACCCAGCTTTGGTTCGAACATCCACGACAAAAGAAAAACTTTGCAGGAACCTCCGCTGTGCGTTCTGAACCCATTGGTCTTTTTGTAATTTTGTAAGAGATGGAAACCCATAGTTTAGTGATCAGTGTCCTAGCATGTGAAATAAAACATTTGATATGAATGACTAGTGTCCATATATTTCACATGAACAGGACAGGTTGCCAGGATTTTTTCTGTATATCTCATATGATCCGCTTTCCATTTATTGTAAATTGTCCTTAGAACAGGGGTGTCAAACTGCGGCCCTCCGGCTGTTTGGGAAACTACAACTCCCATCATGCCCACTGTTCTAGATAATACAAATGCATGATGGGAGTTGTAGTTTCCCAACAGCTGGAGGGCCGCAGTTTGACACCTCTGCCTTAGAACACTGTAGATTAAAGGGCATCTTTATCGAGGCCAGAATTCTGGCACAGTTTGAGCCAAAATTGGCATACAGGCTTTACATCACATTTATTAGGTGCTTTAGACTGTTTCCAGATACTTCTGCGCCTTGTTCAACAAAATGGGTGTGGTGTCAGTGAAAGAGGTGCGCCTTCATTGAAAGGAGCATTTTAGGGTAAGTTCATACAACAGATTTTTTTTTTTTAAATGTGTTTGAGGTTTTCCATAATTAAAAACAACCAAGAATAATCGCAGATATCACATTGAACAATTATATCATAACATCCACCAAAATATGAGATGTATCTTGTTCTGATCTAGTGACAATGGTGTTGAGAGTCCAATGGTTGATATAAGTTGGTACTTTAGCTAGACAGATTTTATCTAACCGCTGGGAAGATTATGATATTAACAAACATCGCTAAACAAACCAAATTGTTTTAACATATAACAAGAAAATCCACCAGATTAGGGTAAACGTGCTACTAGCAGCTTAAAACCGAGAGGCCTGAAAACATGATCTCCACTTTAATAGAATAGATACAGGAAAAAGACCAGCGGGGGTGCCATATCCCAAGGCGTGTGGCCAAGCGGGGCTGTGTAGATATCATGGGTGTTCCTGACGTTCTAGCCTTAATTTTCCTAAGGTCCCAGATAACTCCCCTTCCAGATACCATGTAGTTAGTCGGAAAGGGTATACTATCTTGCTGATTTCTGCCACCGGAAGAAAATTCACTATGTAGGGGGTCCACTGTTTAAAGAAAGATTCCGCCCGAGATTCCTTCGCGAGTTCCACTTCCTTCCGTTCCATGTTAAAGTAGTATTTTATCTGCACCCATACCTCTCCTATATCTGGTATTTTGTCATCTAGCCAATGTTTTAGCAAGGTTCTCTTAGCAGCTAACAAGACAATATGTAGTAGCTTGTGATGTGTATCAATCTCCGAGAGGTCATGGAACAAGAAGGCCTTCAGGGAGAGAGGACACGTAATATCCCATTTCTGATGTAATATAGAGTGGAGCTTCCTCCAGAACATTTGGGAATCAGAGCAACTCCACAGCCCATGTGTGAAATCTGATTTCCGCAAAAAGCATTTAGGACATGCTGTTTTGCGTTGAGGAGCTAGTGGGTGTGGTGGGATGTTGAATCCATAAATTGCGTGGTGTATAAACCGAAAATGAGTCTCTCTCCACTTTTCACTAATGATCGCTTTGTTCAGTTTATTCCAACCTTCCAAAATAATTTGGGGTATGTTCAAATCTGGGAACTCTTTATCCCATCTGGAGAACAGAGCATTCTCCCTGTCGTGAACATCTAAGTTTGGAATAGAGAACAGATAGGGAGTGTCGGTTGGATGTAGGACTTACAATGTCATCAAAGGTGTTGGCAGTACACTCACGCCGTAGCTGGAGTATTCTTGACTTTAGAAAGCTCATGACCTGGGCATAGGTGAGAGTGCGAGCTGGGCAGCTTATAGAGTTGCTGCATCTCCATTAGGGAAAGATAGGAATTCCTGGCCGGGCATAGCAAGTGACCAACATTTGTGATCCCCAAATTCCTCCAGTGTGCGAGGTGCTTATTGTTTAATCCCTGGGGAAACTCCGGGTGTCCTTCTAAGGGCATATATTTGCTTAACATAGCAAATATCGGGTTCTAATATCGGGGGGAATCTTCGCATATCTAGTATGTAGAAGTGCCGACAAATTCCACGGGGCAGCTATCACTGCCTCCAGATCCGTATTAGAATAGGAAGTGTTTTTTATCCAATCGAGGCAGTGTCGCAACTTACAGGCTAGGTTATACTTGCGTACATCTGGCAGGTTAATTCCCCCATATATTCTAGGAAGCATTCGTTTTTTAGCTGCGATCCTTGGTCTCTTGCGAGCCAATAGGAATCTAATGAAGCTGGACTGGATAATTTTCACGTCAGAGTGTTTTAGCAATAATGGGATGGATTGGAGGGGGTATAACAATTTGGAGAAGCTCATCATGCGAGCCAGTAGTGTGAGAGGCAGTGTGGACCATCTATCCAGTTCTTTAACAATTTTTAAAATTAGAGGGGGGTAATTCAAGTTGTAAATTGAGGTTGGCGACCGCCCCACAAGTATTCCTAAATATTTTATCGAAGTCAGGGGAGTTTGTAATAAAATGTCCTGTTGGGAAAAGGAGATTGGTTTTGCATTTGGGGAGATCCGTAAAATTTCAGACTTGGTTTATTTCACGCGAAATACCGCATAATTCCTAAATATACGAAGTTCTTGGAATAGGGCCAGGAGATCTCGTTCGGGGTTTTTAACAAAGAAAATAATGTCGTCAGCAAAGAGTGCCAGTCTGAGTTCTTGGGATCGCACTTTAATGCCTTCAAAGATAGTGTTTGAAGTCAGATATTTAGCTAGGGGTTCGATCATCAAATAGAAAAGATAGGGTGAGAGGGGGCAGCCCTGCCTCGTCCCACGTTGGAGGGCAAAGGGTTTTGAAATGAAGCCAGGAACACTGATTCTGGCCTCCGGGGTATGGTAAAGTGCCGTCAAGAAAGTGCGAAATGGACCTGTGAGACCTATTTTATCCAGCACATTCGTGAGCCAACCCCAATCCACACTATCGAAAGCTTTCTCGGCGTCAATAGTAAGGAACGCTGAGAGGGGGTGGCTGTGAGGATGCTTTCTGACTTCATCAAGGATCAGCAGGACTTTTCGTATATTCGCTACTGCTGACCTGCCTTGTACAAAGCCCACTTGGTGGTTACCAATAAGCATTATTTTAGCTAGTAACTTTAGATCTACATTTATTAATGATATCGGGCGATAGGATGCTGGCAAGGTCGGATCTTTTCCCGCTTTAGGAATTAATCTGATGTGTGCGGTGTTCATAGAAGAGGGAATCAAATCTCCCGAAAGATACGAATTGTACATTGCTAGGAGAGTTGGAGTGATTTGGGTTTTCAAGGATTTAAAGAATTCGCCCGTATAGCCATCTGGGCCAGGGGATTTATTACTTTTTTATTTAGAGATGGCATTCTCAATTTTCGGGTACCGTGATGGGGGATCCAAGTCTCCTCACTTCCTCTTCCGTAAGACCTGGGAGTTCAATATTCTGCAACCAGGTTTTAGAAAGCTCTTTGTCGAGCTTTTCGTCTGTATACAGATCTTTATAGAAGGATCGAAGGATCTCCACCACTTCCTCCCCTTTCCGTGTGAGGGTGCCAGATTGGGTTTTTAGTACCGGTACTGAAGCAGGTGGGTGTTGCACTTTGGCAAATCGTGCCAAAAATCTCCCAGGTTTATTACCGAAGCTAAACAAAGCCGCTTTTGCCTTTTGATGATTTTTGGATTTCCTTTTTTTCTAACCAAGTCTCATACTCATTCTTGGCTGCAGACCAGCGGGCCTTGTTTGCTTCCGAGGGGCTCATTAAGAAAGTATCATACGCATTTCATACGTAGTTCTGCGCTTAGCGATTCAACTTTATCTTTTAGCAGCTTTTTGAACCTCGAAGCGTGTTCTATAAGCCTGCACCTCAGGACTGCTTTCGCGGTGTCCCAGTATAACTGGGGAGAAGTTAAGTGGGCTCCGTTATAATAGTGAAATTCTTGCCACCAACCCTGCAGTAGGGTTCGAAATTCTTCGTCTTTAGTATGGTACGAGGGAAACCTCCATATGTAATCAGATCCCCTTGGGATACTATCTAGGAAGTTAGCCGAGACTGGCGAGTGATCCGATATGATCATATCTTCAATCTTTGCTACTTCCGCTTTTGTCAGTAGGCTGTGGGAGACAAAAATGTAATCAAGCCTAGACCACATTTTGTGAGGGTGTGAGTAGAAAGAGAATTCTCTGTCTTCGGGATTTAATAATCTCCATAGGTCATGAAGGCCAAGATTACATGCAAACTTAGCTAACGGGGTGGTCTTCTGCGTATTGAGATGTTGTAGAGTAACATCTCTTCTGGCATCTGCCAGTTGAGATATAACAGAGTTGAAGTCACCTGCAACCACCCTGAAAGCACTGTCGTCTTTCAAAATGGTTGGTTCTAGGCGCCTAAAAAAGGCGACGTGTTGCCTTGAAAAGTAGACGTGTTGCCGTTTCTATGGAATACCTTTAGGATTGCCGGATACAGAAGAGCGAACTTGATCTGCCTGGTGAAGAGCATAGAGCAGATTGGGGAGAAGGCTCTCCTTTTCCTCACCACCTCTGCGTAGAAGTCCTCAAAAATTAGGATTTTCCTCCCCTTGAAAATGAGATCTGACTTTAATCTCTTGAAGGCCCTTAAGATCACGACTTTATCTGTGAAGTCCAGCTACTTCACAATGATCTGCCGTGGCCTATCTCTCAGAGCTGGATGTAGTTCTTCATCTTGTCTTGTTCCAAGCCTGGATCGTAGGTCCGGTCCTCATTGATGGGCACACTCTACCTTGCAAGGATTGGGGAGGCCTAGGGCTTTCGGAAGTTCCCTTTCGCACAACATGGCCAGGTGTTTGGGTGGTATTGACTCAGTGATGCCCAGGATTCTCAGGTTATTTCGTCTAGACCTATTTTCTAGGTCCTCCAGCTTATCATTCAGGCGTTTATTTTCCTGTGCTAGATCTTGGAGTTGGGATCGGGATTTATCAGCATTTTCCTTGAGGTCTTGGAGGAGTAAATCATGGCTTTCTAGCCTCTCAGCCTGTAACTTCACATCTGCTTTGACCTGAGCTACTAGCCGTGACACCGATTTCCATTAACGAAGCCTGCAGGTCAGAGGAGATTTGTTTGGCGACTTCTGCCACAATTGCTTTAAAATCGTGATTGGAAGAGTCCACCTGGGATTGGGCTACAGCTTGTTGAACTCGCGGGTTCAAAGGGGCTAGAGGTATAGTACCCGCTTCTGTTTGCGAGGGCGATAGAGAGTCCCAGTCAGTGGTAGAAATCTGAAAAGTGTCCTCCGGGTTCTCTGGCAAGGCATCTTGGGTTGTTTGTGACGGAGGAACTGGCGGTTGTAACGTGTCGTTTCTGGAAGGCTGCTTGTTGCTTTTGGATGGCCCCATTAATGTATTTTTCCATGTACAGTATGATGAGAGATGTCAATGAATTTTGTCCTTGTTGGAGGGTGTCAACAGCAATGGCTTCTAGCAAACTTGCTTTTGGCCCCTGTGCATGTATGGATCAGAGCACCTGTGTTTTGCGGTGACTCAAAAATGTAATTTTAGAGTGGGAGGGTCAGGTTTAGCCTAAAGAAGTAGAGCTATATTGTGCTCCAGAAGCTGTCTCTTCTGATCTAAGAACAGGAGCACCGTATGGCCCAAGATAACTGCCGGGCTATGAGGCCACCAGTGTTTATTCAGGTAGAGGTGTCCTGGTGTATACGGTTTGTAATAGTATCCATTATCAGGTGGTGACCCGCCCCATAAGGGAATCGCTAATCAGCTTCTCTTGCTATTTGTGCGGGATGTCGTAGCTGAACGTGGAACGCAGCACACGTACGGGCAATACACAGCTGGAGTCCCACTGTAGATGAGTTATTAGTCGGAGCGTACAGCTAAGTGATAGCTCAAATATAATACAGTGCATAAAGATTTAAACCCGTTAGACTGGGTGCCTTTGCATAAGAAGGAATCGCCACTAGGATGTGAAACAAAATGCAGTCTCTTAACATCAGCCTCCCAAGAACTGCTGCGACAGAAGGGGGAGCTCCTGTGTATGGAAAGAAAGAGCTGCTGAGCCTCTAAAATGGCCGCTGCCACGTGGCCTATAGGACTCAAATTGTGAAGTAAGGGGTATCACCCCCACCTGTAATAGTCCCTGCCCCTACACTGGTTTCAGGCCAGACTCCAGGGTGTTAAAAATAGTGGCGCCTATTGTTTTTTAGTTGTACTTAGCAGCGAGTTACCTGCAGCTTAGGGACGCGGTGTCCTTGCACTTAACCTCACTGCAGCAGGAGGGAATCACATCTCAGGGCACCGGCTGGATCGGGGCGCCTTGTATCGGAGCACAGAACGCAGAAAATGGATCGGTACCGTATGGTAGATGCGGAGCAGTCGCCCCAGGCCTCTGCGTGGTCTCGCGAACTTCCCCACGACTAGTCACGTGTCCGCAGCAGCACGCCGAGCGGGAGAGGCTGGTGAGTGTCCAGCTGGAGATCCGCACCACTGTACCAGCGTTTGTCTGGGTCCGGGCTGTCTTCCCTGTGGTGCGGCGGGCACCCGGTGCAAATCCTGATGCGTTTAGGTGGCCGTGTCGGGTGTAATCTTGACGGGTCTTCTCCACCGCTCGGGAGCTCCGCACTTTAGCTCATCCTCAGTCGGCGCCGGAACCAGAAGTCCATACAACAGATTTTAACAAGGAATTTAATGTGGAAAACTTGGAACATGTTCATTCTTCCACCATATTTTAGGTGTAAAACACATTTTTATGTAGGATCCACGTCCAAAATCTGATAGCGATGAATGGGACTCGTTTTCTGACTACAAATATGGAGGAAAAAAGACCTAAAATCCACATTGAGAACCACATCATAATTCTTGTCGGAAAACACAGTTTTAGGATTCAGAATCTGATGAATATTTTGATATGACGTGGACATACACTAAAAGGAAATAAAGATATTTGGAGATTGCCAAAGTGTAAAGCAGGTATTCAGTAGCTGTAAGCAATGGATTATTGGATTATTGGGTTTTGCCATAAAGAGGTTTTGGGCTTTCACGTCTCTGTACACTTATTAGACCCTCTAACCATTGCCCTTATACAATATTAAAGGGGTTTTGCCAGGACGTCCCTTATCTGCTAAGAAAGAAATGTAAACAAGCCACGCTGAGCTAAGAGAGAGAGAGACAGCCAGAGCACAGAGCCATGCATAGGATCGTGTGAAATGTTCACTCAAATAATCAAACTACAACTAGTGGATTCAGTGGGGACAGTGAAATAGTGGAACAGTGAAAACATGCAACTTTGCAATTGGATGTCATTTGCAAAGCGGTCTTGTTTTCATTGTCTCCCTTATCTTCATTTTCTGTAAACACTGTTCCCCAGTTGTGGTCAGATTCCACCTCCTCTCATTTCATTGGCTGACGGCTCTACTAATTTACATTCTGTCTAGCCCCCCCCGGTTGTATTCACTGGAGTGTGCATTCCTGCCTCTCTCATTCAGAATAAGGGTACGGCAACATTTCACTCTGTAGAAGCAGCTGCAGGGTTACTGTGCAGCTGCTGGCTGTGTAATCAGAAAACAGCAGAATTGTGCTCGGTGCCTAATGCTGCTGTGTGTAAACATAGAAAGGAGACAGATCTGTGCTGCTCTGGATGAGTTCATAGAAGACTGGATTCAACTGTGACAAACCTCCAGCTGTGAGAGAAGAGATCAGTGCTTTGAGTTCATAGAGGACTGTCTAGACTGAAAGCAGGGTTGTGGTATGTAAACAAACAGCTCTTACAAAATTAGACTGCATAGGGAAAGGAAAGACACAGTGACATGTGGAGTGGAATTCAGACAGAGGGGGGGGGGGGGGGGAAGCAGGGATGTGCTATTCCCTCCCACTGATCTCAAACAAACACACTGACTCGGGAGCGAGTATGAACAGTGAAGGGGGGGATGATGTCATCCCCCTTCAGTTAAGAAACACCCAACTGGGAGGGGAAGAAATGTCTCTGGATTTCAGGAGCTGAGAAACTGAAAGTACAATGAAACAGACGAACTGATGAAGTGATAAATCCCCTTTAAGGAGAAAACCATAAGGCTAGATTAAAATGACATATGTGTAAATTTGTATCAGAAATCTGAGTGACAACCAGATTTTCACCGCTTTTTAGAATATGTATTAGCCCTCTCCAGTGGAGATAATCCACAGTTTAAACTGCCAATGCGTTTTTTGCACTGAAATTGTGCAAATAATTGACATGCAGTTTTTTATGCAATGTGGAACTCGGCACTGGTAAACATGCAGCTCTTTTAGATGTGTTTTTTTTCCACGTGTATTTTGGCACATAAAATGTGTGTACTGCGAATTAAAATAGCACACAAAAAAAACCATGTGAACCCAGCCTAAAGGTGTAGTAAGACTTCGAGGCAGTGCAAAGAAGCCCTAGGGAAGAGGCTTCCGGCCTGTGGTGTAAATAACACACTTCGTGCTAGTACACATTTAAATTACTAAAAACTAAAATTGAATGATTTGTTTTAATAGAATGCAAAGGCATGAACCAGGAAAGTCCACAATATAGTTTAAAATCCACGTGTTGTTTGAAGATCTAATACGTGAGGCTCCAGAGTTCCTGCGACAATAACCAGCAGCTTCTGCCAAAAGAGAGAGCTAAATTTCAGTGGCTGCTGATTGTTGGCTTTAGTACTTGTTAGTCCCTGTTCACATCTGCATCAGACGTTTTGTTTGGTTTCATTTGGGTGACTGTAATGGAGGCTTTAATTTTTTTTTTTTTGTCATCCAACACGTGTGAACCATGGCACAGTACAGTACAAGAATATGAAGTGACAAATGTGTTGTGTGACTGGGTGACATAACTGGAGCATGTCACAAGACCCTTAAATAAGCTGAAATGTCTCAAGAACACATGGTAAATATTCCAGCAGGTACTTTTTTTTTTTGTCAAATGAAGCTGTGGACCAATAAAGGCATTTGTGTATGAATGTGGTTGCGCTAGGTACTAAAGCTCAACCCCGTCTATCAGAAATCAACTTTTAAGAAGTTTTCTCACTAAAATTATTAGCTTTCAACATTAAGGGAAATGAAGACTATTATCAAATACATTGCATTTTATTTTGCTTTGTTGAGGAGAGAGATTTTCTGAGTGCACACAAGTTTCTCTTGGTTACTGACCATCTTTCTGTTCTCTTATCTGATTAGCTGAAAGCTGCTGTCCATTCATAGGAAGTCACTCCCTGCTGTGTTTAATCCCTAGGAATGGAGCTTTGCTTGTTTAAGATAAGGAAACCTTTTTCACTCCTTAGTGCTCTGTAGTCTTGTGTACAACAGATTTTAAATCTCCTGCAGTCATTTCAATGTAACAGGCTCAGATAGGAACAGCCGAGTTGATAGTCCAATCACTTCGACAGAACCATCCACAGCCTACCCAGGTAGTGGGAGTCTTATGCTGGCTGTGACAACTGTGAAACTGCGTGGTGAGAACCCCGTTAAGCATATTCATGAGAACAAGTTCATTTAAAGATCTTTCTAATGCTCTGTTAACATTGGCATTATGGCCACTGTTTTTTTAGGCTTCATGGCATTTACTTTAAGGGATATTCTCATCACATTGATTAGCTTTAATCATTTAGGCAAAGGTAAAGAGACTATTACCAGATGGATTGCTGTTCTCATTTTGCTTTGCTTAGGGGAGAGAGGAGATTTCATCTCCTGCTACTCCTCTGCTTCTCCTCTCTGCCAATCCCTTCACTGGCTACTCACTGCTCCGCGAATCTAGTTCAAGTTAGTAACCTTGACCTACAAGGCTCTCTATAACCTCTCTCCTTCATACATCTCTGCCTTTAATCTCTAGATATTGCCACTCACATGAAGTTCTTCTCTGCTCTCCTCTTATCAGCTCCTCACAAGTCTCCAAGACTTCTCCCATGCTTCCCCCATACACTGAGACTCCCTGCCCCAACACATCAGACTCTCACTAGCCTCAAAAGCAACCTGAAAACCCATCTGTTCAGGATAGTCTATAACATACAATAACCCCACTGCCATTACTACACCCTACAAACCTGCCCCGCACCTTCTGTCTCTTCCCACCGTCCTTGTAGACTGTAAGCCCTCGCAGGCAGCGCTCTCTCTCCCTCTGTACCAGTTGTTAGTTATCGTTACCTCCTGTATTTGTTTGACATGTTATGTTTGTAACCCCCCTCGAATGTTCAGTGCCCTGGAATTAAGGGCACTCTAAAATAAATAATAATAAAATGGGAAAACCTATTTAATAACATGTCCATTTATTTTTACTGGACAAAATAGCATGTGTTCTCTTTCCCTAGAAGGAAGAATAGATGCAGCATCCAATTTTAATTAGTCCTATAACATTCATGGTGAATCATAAAATAATGGTTTGCTTGAGTATTCATTTATTTCCCGTTTGGTGTTTGATGTGCTAATTTTCTCTTTGCTGAATGTGGCCTCTCTTCTCTGCAACTGAGAAGCAGCATTTCCTGTTTGAAAGTGGTTTCCTTTTGTCTTGTAAAACTGCAAGTGCCAACATCCTTTGCTGTACTATCTTCTCCTCTCCCAACCTCACTCTTGGTGCACTCTCTCACTCCAACTCTTCCTCCCTCATGTTGAAAGCCTGGGGAGGCAAGACCAAAGGGGCCTAGCTTTTAAAGGGTTTTTTCCATTGGGTAAAATCCCTGCACAGGTCGTGGACTTGCGCAGAACATTTCACCTTGTGTTAAAACCCCTTCAAAGGGGTTTTCTCAGCATGCTGATTCACTGGCTTACAGGCAGTTTTGCATTTTCTGTGTCTCCACAGGTTGTGGTTGGTTCTTTAGCAGTGATTAGCAGTGCAGGAGATTTATCTTTAACGCAATTACTGCTTTTCAGTCCTCACAGCACTTGTACCTTTGTTTTACTGCAGCTAATCTTGCTAGATCTAATTAGCTCACTCAGAGCTCAGTCCCGTCAGTGCGTCCTTGGGGTGATGTCATTCCTTCTCCCAGCTAATCAGATAACAGACGTCAGTCTAGTGTGCAGGTTACCATAGAAACCTGTGTTTACGCAGAGTTGATAAAATGTCTCATCTCTTGACTAAATTAAAATCTATTGACCAATGTATTTAGAAAAAGTCTTCATTTAACAGTTTTTATGTTGAAAGCTAATCTTTGTAGTGAGAAAATCCCTTTAAAGGGGTTTTGCCAGGATGTGCCTTATCTGCTAATAAGCAAATGTAAACAAAGCAATGCTGAACTGAGAGAGTGAGAGACACAGCCAGAGCACAGAGCCGTGCATAAGGGATCGTGTGAAATGTTCACTCAAATAATCAAACTACAACTAGTGGATTCTGTATACAAAACACAACATATTTCTACCCGGTGCCTTGAAAGCTTCTTCAGCTCCCTTTCATCAGATAAGAAGCGTGATCTGCGCAAGCCGGGCCAGCAGCTCTTGTCAGGTCGTATCTAATAGAAGCTTTTACGTAACTAAGGGCAGGTAAGGCAGCCTGTAGCTCTCTCAGACTGCAATTTTTGTAATCACATATATTTAGAAAAGTGATTAAATAGCCATTTTGGAGGATGCCACGTCAACATTACATCGTGGCAAAAACCCTTTAAAGATTGCCCTGAAAAAAATGCACCTTTATTTAGCGCAATAGTGACCTTAGTAATAGCCAAGAAGGACTAAAGGATGTTCAAATTTCTGTTAATTTCAGTTTATTAGATGTTTTTCCTTATTTTTTGATTCACAGTTTAAAAATTGTAAGACAAGGACATTTCTCAAACTTCTATCATACAAAGATGTATGTATTCATGTGATGTCAATTAGATACTATTAGGAATGTATGACATATTCTTTGTAAATTTGTCTTGCAAATAAAAATTATGGTCCCCAAATTCCTATGCTGACACAAAAATGGTTCATTGTGTGGAGCTTTCCGTCATCAAACTGCTCTTGTAGACCGCTGGAAAGCCCACAAAGAATGTCATGAAAACAAATCCATTTAGGAGAAATATTTTTTAGAAAAGAACTAAAAAAAAGCTTTATGGTTAAAGATCTAAGTAAAATTCTGTTCACACTAACCTTCAGGTTCTGTGACTTTTGACAGCAAGAATAGCCCCGCTTGCTGCTCAAAATACCGGACCCTGATGGACCCCATAGTAAGCTAGTGGGGTCAGGTGACTGTTATAAGCAGGAATCCTGATACTATAGTAAAGCGCTCTTTACGCTTTGATTTTGCCATGTTCTCAGTAAGCTCATTAATCACATGTATGCTGGAGGTTCCCAGTGCCAAAGAAATCCAATAGGAAAAACCACAAAAATTATAATGTGAAGAAAGAAATGTTCTTTAGTAATTTTATTGTTAAATGAAAGGTTTGTTTTAGGTGATGCTGTCTTATTAATCGTGTTACTGGAAACATGAAATTAATATTAAGGTGGAGTAACACAGGCTTTGTCTTGCATATAATTGCAGTTTCTTAATTCTGACCATTTACCAGGTACTTACATGGATCACACTCCTGTAAGTAACCTTGTAATCATATGTTAGGTAGCTCAGAAAACAATCATGTGTATATTCATAAGCATTCTTTATAATGCATGATTCAACTCGGATGATGCAAATCTTTGAGTTTGGCAGAATGTTAAACCTTGAGTACTATTTTCATAATCATGAGTTCTTCTCTATTCCTAATGTCCATAGCTGAATTATTGAACTATAGTACTTGCATATAATAACTCGCCAACCTTCTAATGTAGCCCCTATTACCCAGAAATAAAAACTATTGCCAAATACATGGCTGTTTATTTTGCTTTCTTGAGGAGATAAGAGTTTTATCTCCAAAACAGGAGCTTGTGTTTTTTTTTTTTTTCAACATATTTTTATTCAGTTCCAATACTCTATAAGACAATGAAATCCGTTACAGTGGCAAAAATAAGTCATCTATAACAATTATCATTAAGAAGTATTGACACCTGAACAGTTGTCTTAATATTTAGACATAAAGCAGTGGCTTATGGGAAAAGAGCTGAGGAGCTCCACTTTTGCCTCTCACCCAGCCAACCAGTAAGTTCTACTCTGCACTGACGAGGGGCAAATACCCCAAAACAGCTGTCTGTAGTTGAACTTAAATGGTTTGGCTCAAATCCCTTTCACATTGCTAGGCTCCTGCGAGCTACATGGGAACTGAGGATAACTACATCCAATAGAGTGCGCTGTGGAGCTCCTCAGCTCTTTTCCCATAAGCCATTGCTTTATGCAAAACGGTCAGTGAGGTCTGAACGGCAAGTAAACCCTCACACCGACCAATTTATTGGTTCCTCTCCTCAAGGAGAGACTTTTCCCATTTAGACATAAACAGAGAATCAGAGGATTGCATTGGACTTATAACATTTTCTCATTTTTCTCTTCTATAATCATGTCTATGCACTAACCGAGAATAACCTTATAAATTGTTGTCTA
Source organism: Phyllomedusa bahiana (assembly GCA_025379985.1). Classification (NCBI taxonomy): domain Eukaryota; kingdom Metazoa; phylum Chordata; class Amphibia; order Anura; family Hylidae; genus Phyllomedusa; species Phyllomedusa bahiana. The sequence goes on along the minus strand of JAODAL010000825.1, from coordinate 174,654 downwards.
TGAATTCAACAACAATTGGTTGCAGTCAATTAAACTGTTAGTACTCTGTAAATGCAAGAAAATTAAGAGTCGTGATATCGAACTCACAATGACGTACCCAATGTCTGTGCCTTGGGCTCAGTGTGATAAGTATTCCAATTAGCTCTCCGTTACCCGTGCCGTGGGTCCCCCTCTCCCCTTGATTCCCACCACTTGTTCCGCGATTTAGTGTGCTCAGGTGCTAAAATGTGTTCCCCAGAGACCTCTTGCGTAACACTTAGCAATAAGCGATAGTACAAGATCAGCTAGCCAGGTCGCAGGCAGTATGGGGATCAGTTGAATATAATATCATTGGTTTTAAAGGGAATGTGTCATCAAAAAATGACTTATTGTTTAACTCACATTTTTATGTTAAACACATTTTGTAGGAATTTTTGGTTGTTTTTTTTAATTTTCCATATCACTTTCATTTTTTTTTTTTAAAATAATTCTTAAGTCCTGTAGTTTTTCACTTTGGCCACTAAGCCTAATAATCGTCTGACACTTCCTGTTCTGTTTAGAGAGCTTTTCAGCAGTGTGCTCATTATCAGTAACAGCAGGGTCAGACTGAAAGGAGACACCATTGTGTACAGATAACACAGAATCCACCAGTCACAAGAGGAGATGTCACAGTCCTCCTCTCTCCCCTCCCTTCACAGTGAAAACTATCCTATAGGCATCTATGGGACAGAAACTGTTTAAGAATCCTATGGGCATGAAGCTGCTGTAAAGTATCTCTGACTGCTGTTAAAGCAGTGCAAGCAAGAATGTCTTCCCCACAATCATATATAGATGGACGAATAGAGAAATTTACAATCGGGAAATAAAAACGACTGAGAGGAAAAGCATATGGATCAGGGTCTTGATTTAATAAGTAAAAAAAAAAATTGGCGACATATTCCCATTCAGGGTAAAGAGGATGTTTGACCCCCGTTCTATACTGAGTCAGATCAATAGACTATTGGCGCGTCACCTGCTAGTTTCCTAGCCAGAAACCATGATGTAGCCCCAAAACACGAAGTCAGTTTGTTCTTCATATCTGATGAGAGGATCGTAATGTAAGTGCCCAAAAGTTGAAAGAATTTCCTAACTCTGAGCTCCTTGTACTGCGCTGCCTCTATCTAGTCCATCAGTAACAAGAATGAAAGTTTTTCTCATGAAACGGCGCAGCAGAGGGGCCTGTGCGTTGGAGCCATACTTGCAATATGGCCTTGCGCGCTGCTGCTGCCAGTATATGCAATAGTCTGATCATTCTTTTAGTACACATCTGTTATGTCGTGTCCACATACCCGAACAAGGCCCAGGCCGCGGTTCCTGCGAAAAAGGGTAGAATGTGCTGTCTAATATAGTCCGTGGACATATTCCAAAATTCCCTGATTATCGGGCACTCCCATATGCAGTGGTACAGGTCGGCCCCAGCGGAGGCACACTTAAAGCACTCGTCCGTTGGGTATTTGCCCATTCACAGGAGCTTGGTTATTGATGTTACTGACCAGCTTTAACCTGTTAGATATCTGTTGCCTTTTGCACTACAGTTTACAAACCTTCTGCACTTGTGTTATTGTAACAGGATCAGCTAGGAATAGCAGAGCTGATTTTCCAATCACTGCTGTGAACCTGCACACAGCCTAACCATAAAGAGCGAGTCTGAAGCTGGTTGTGGCTCTATGAAACTGTATGGTGAGACTGTGACCGTTACAGTTTTACACACAGCATTTTCTTCAAAACATTACTGCAGTTTTTGATGCAGTCTTTTTAGACAAAGCCCTTAGTAGATTCAATAGGAAGGAGAAATATAGGGAAGGCTTGTACTTCTTGATGGATCAGTAGGCTGCGGTAGTGTAAATTGGGTTGTTTAGGTCATGTGCTCCTATTCAAATGTGTTTTAAATACCTGTTTTAATCAGTGTAGTCTTATGCTACGTTTTTAAGGGTCAATGGCGACCTGAAACGCGTCAGCGGGGACTAATTTTAACTCCATTTGAAGTGTCATTGCTGGATGTTTGTCCCATATATTATGATTTTAATACTGAAGAAATTAAAGCAGGGCTTTTTATCAGCATCTCTACAAGTTGAAGCGAACATTCCTTTTTGAGTTTCTATCTTGATGGATAAACTCTTGGCTTCGTCTCAAAAAGCGCATTCAAAACTTCAGAGGTATTTTATCAAGAAACATTGTTTAAAACTTCTCTAGAAGGACCATAATAGTCTGAGAACAGAAGACATTTTGTCATTTCTTGATTTCCAGTTTTAAACAGGGTGATCTGAAAATGTTGGTGCCTGTAGTCATAGTGACTTCAGTCATTAATGGCCGGTGACCGAAAATCAAGGAAGAATTGGGTTACACGCATACACACACGCATACATGCACATATATACATACATATACACACACACTATACATATATTGACCATTTGTAGTGTGTCGATTAAAATTTGTGTACCTTTTTAATGTTAATATATTATTATGTTCTCGGTTATGGATACTGAGGCTATAATTTTTGCACCATCCTTTTTGAATCACTCTGCGTAAGAAGCTAAAATGTAGACAAAGCATTTCATTTGTTTAGAACTTTGCAACTCATTTGTCAAAAATAGCTACCGTATTTTTCGGACTATAAGGCGCACCGGACTATAAGGCGCACCGGACTATAAGGCGCACCGGACTATAAGGCGCATTAACATTGAGCGCCGTTCATATAGAAGGCGCTCCGGACTATAAGGCGCGGCGCATTAAATGAAACAAAGTTCAGAGCGAAAGCCAAACTTTATTCAACACAAGCATCATAAGCATGTCTCTTAACAGGAGGCATTTTTCGGGTAGTGGGTATAAAAAATTTACAGTACGGTATTGAATGCACAGACAATGTTGAAACACAGATATTCTGCACACAGAGCTGTACGTATCACCGCACGTAGTGACGCTTCTGACTATGGTAGCCGTATAGGCCATTCTTCATTTTTTCATGCCGTCTTGCCGCCGCGGATTAATTGATTCATATATAAGGCGCACCGGACTATAAGGCGCACTTTCGATTTCTGAGAAAATCTTAGGCTTTTATGTGCTCCTTATAGTCCGAAAAATACGGTAATAAAACAGTGGCCTAGCGACCTATGGCGGTATATCTTACATTTATTAAAAACTACTACGAAAATGTAAATGGGGTCCTGATTGGTCGCGGAGAACATCCATATTTGTTTTGTTTTTTGTAAGACCCAGGCCTACTGTGTCTGACCTTTTCTGTGTAGGAATTTTCTCAGTATATCTGTGTATGTTTTATTTTGTTTCCATGTGTTATGGGGAATATAATACTTAAAAAAAAAAAAAAGAGTAAATTCCAGTGCTCCACTTACTGGAATCTAGTCTAGCATGCCTTTAATTAAAATTAGTGAAAAAACTTCCTGGAATTAACAAGTCCAAATTCAATTTTTTTTCTGAATTCTTGGAAGACAAGGAACGTGACATCATCAATGACAGATTCTTCTCTGCACAATTATTTCTAATCTATGCCTAGTTATTTACTTTAAAAAGCCTAGGATATGAACCAACAGAAATACAGTATTTGTAGCTTCAAAATCTTTATAGATTTTCTCTAATTTTTTTTAGGTTTTAACAGGATCTGTGTTTCCCAAACTTCAAAAGAAACCTAATTATTTATTGCAATACTTGCAGGTTCCGTTTTAGGCTGGGTTCACACGTCTGACTTTATCCCTAAAAAAAAAACAATGTGGCAACACCTCGGATTTCTGCAATTTTTGTTCCTGCACCACAGATTTGAAATCCATGATGTGCAGGATCTGCACTGTAATTCACGGTGTGATCTACAGTGCGGACTGGACATTCAAGTGAAGGGCCACCAGAATCTGCACTGAATTCTTTGTTAAAATCTTGTGTGTGAATTTGCCCTAAGTATCCGAATTGTGCAGGGGCACATACTGTTATTTGGCCTGAAATTGAGCAACATTTAGATGATATTGGTTGTTCGTGTTCTATTTTGTTACTACTGTATTGGGAAATGTACCTCTAGACTTGTACAAAAGCCTTGTTCCAGTGTATAAACAGATGTTAAGAACAATATATCAAGCTTCAACATTCAACCCTTTTAGTTCTAGCTGTAAAAATAGTGGCCATTATTGTTTCGACATTGTCATCCAAGAAGATGAGATGTACAACTATTGTACTTGCTGAGCCGATAAGCTGTGCAGAAGAGGAAACTGTAAGGCTATGTTAACACGGCTTATATTGGGACGTATCTCGTCCCGTAATTCGCACCATACTTTGAATTACTAAATACGGGGCGTGATACGTCCCAGTCATTACGGTAATCCACAGTTCTCATAGAGAACTATGGATTACGTCTCCTCTCCCCGCTCGCACAATACGGCGAGCCGGGAGAAAGTGACATGTCAATTATTCACGTCGTATACGGGCCGTGAATAATGAATGTCTGTGGGGCCGGCGAGTTGCCGGCCCCTCCGGCCCACGCCTGCTGCAGAACACATGGCATAACTGCGTCCAAAATACGTCCCCGCAATTACACCATGTGAACATAGCCTAACAGCAACCATACTAGCGGTCACCAGGTTTCCTAACTACAGATGAATTTATTGCAAACCCCTCAGGTCATTTATGCTTCCCTATCTGAGAGCAGATGATGGAAGAAGGGGGGGAAAAAAAAAAGTTTTGTGATATAGGTTTACTGTTATGTTTTACAAGTTACCTATTGGGTAATGTACGTGGACCCTGCCCACATACTTGATTACAGCCTCCCTTAATCCGGCTTGAAGGGAAAAATTTCCCATTGATGGGTGGGGTAAGCAGAACTCACTTTATCTTCTAGAGCAGGTATCCTCAAACGGCAGCCCTCCAGCTGTTGGGGAACTACAGCTCCCATCATGCATTTTTATATTTAATAACAGTGGGAATGATGGGAGTTGTAGTTTCCCAACAGCTGGAAGGCCGCAGTTTGAGGATCCTTTCCTGGTCTTGTTTGATCTTTTCTCCCTTTCCCAATCAGAAATCCTACATGACATATCCCCTGCGTTGAAAGTAAGCTACAGTGCATACTTCAACAGCACCTGACCCAAACCCTTAACCCTTCCTTTCCCCCTTTCCGGCGATAAGCGCCAAAAGATGGGATATGTCACTTTTTTTACGGGCACATATTGTGCACCAGGGAATACGCTAGGAAATCATAATTTTACCATAACAAGATTTTACCATATTTTTGGGCGTACATGGCGATTGAGCAATTTTCGCTTTTTGAACAACCCAAAAATGATCCCTAATGTTAAGCTTCTATAAGTTGCCATACAATTTTTGGTTCTGGGATGACCCAGTATTTTAAAAACCATAACCCAATGAAAAAACACACCAAAAAAATGCTGTTGAAAGAGTCATTAAGAAAGAAAAAGTTGACGTTTGCGGGACACTTCACATTCAAGAGTCACTAGCCCGTATGGGGTGGATGCCTTTTAATGGCAATATGAGCATATAGCTCAGGGCCCCTAAACATAAAATTTAAATTTGGGTTTCTGGGACGCTTTGTATGTTGGCCCCATAATTTTGGGGGGAAAACGGGGTCTTTTCCAAAGCCCTAAAATGCCATCTAACATAATGCAAAAGGGATATTAAAGAGACAAAATTAAGAAAAAAATGACTTCATTTTTCCCCTCCCCGCCTCACAAAAGCCAGAACTTTTATTTTCCACCTACAAAACAAAGAGGGTTTTATTTTGCGGGATAAATAATTTCGAATGGTTCATTATCGTCACGAATTTTTTTGCGGTTTTCCCCATTACCTAAGGGGGGGAAAAATGTGAAGAAGAAAAAAAACGACTTCGCATGCTTGCGGGTGTTTTTTTTTGACGGCGTTCAATCTTCGGTAACTGTGTGATCCGTATTCTATAGGTTGAAAGGAATCTGGTAATACCAAACGTAGGGTTTTCAAACCATGAAAAAATTTCAACCATTTTCAATTTTTCTAATTTTTCTGCGACCAATAACTTTTTTGTACTAAGCCTAGGACTTGCTGGGTGTTTTTTTTGCGGTTGAAGTGTACTTTTTTTGCTACCATTTTTGGAATCATGGGTTTTTTGGTTAATTTTTTCCCAAATTTAAAGGGTCATGAAATGACAAAATGCAATTTTGGATTTTGGATTTTTTTTTTCTTCTACAGTGTTCAGCGTACAGAATAAATTGTTATATTTTAATCGGACTTCTTTGGATGTGGCGATTTACAAAATATGTGTAACTATTTATTTTATTTTATTTTTTTTAAATTTGTAAAATGGCAAAAGGGGGTGATTTGAATTTTTTATTTTTTTTACTTTTTAAAATTAAAATCGGAAAACTAAAAAGGGGAAAGCAAGGTTTCCATAAACAGTAAAGTTACTTAAAGCTGAAATTTTCTCTATTTTAAGGCCCCATTTTTTACTGAGCCAATTGTACAAAAAAAAAGAAAATGGGGCCACAAAAAATGAGTTCTTAGTAAAATGCAGTAAGGCATTGCTGTATGATATCTAGTAACTTTTGTTCTACGTACAATCACTGCAGTACTTCATAATAAGTGTTTTTGGTAAAATATTCATAACTGGTTGGATCTTTCAGTCAATCACGTACTCCAGATTAGCAGTGTCTGTGACATTGTATGGTTGGTGGTTTCAAGATACAATGTTCCACGAATGGTGAAAACATTTTCTCCTGAAGTCATTGTAACTTGAGGAAATACTGTGTAATGAGTAATATTAATTTCCCTGGAAATATAGCTGCGCATGAAAACCTATTTCCTTTAAAAACTGCACAAAAACATGGTAACCAATAGCAAATAGATAACCGGGAAATAAGCAAAGAGAGCTCTAAATACTATATCTTATATCTCTTAAAACTATGAGCTGTAATAGGGCCAGACATATTGCGTGTATCCTATACAACAAGACTACACCCTGAAGATATTGCATCATGTCCTGCCATTTTCTATGAAGTAGACTCGCACTATGAATGACTAAAATGGGTACGAAGTGCAAAGATTATGCAGCAGGTCCTTGACCAGGACACTTGCTACTTGCAATAGGCGCTGTGAGAAAATGTGTCATAAATTTTTATTTATTAAGTGAATTGTCCAGTTCATTTTTATTTAGTTTAGCTCATTATGGCAACACAATCTTTTATCTAATTTTATTGAATTTAATTGTATTTTACATTGTGTGTTTTTACCTTAATTACGGTTTTTTGGTGTCTACCAAAAAGTGAGGCCCTGATTAGAGCATGAATTGAAAGGAATTGGGCCGGGGCTTTTGGGTTCGGGCGGTCAGCATTTGTGGGGCCCTCGCTACTTGTTTTGCCACCCCACCCTCCATAACAGATGCGGTCAGGATATTTTGTATAGTAAAAAGGGGAAAACCATAGTTTGTCGGTGGGGGATTTATTTGCCTTCTTTGGCACTCTTTTGGGTTTGTTTTTCTCAGTTCACATTAGCTCGCGGAGCCTAGCAATGTGAAAGGGGGTTTTTAGCCAAACCAGTTAAGTTCAACTACAGCAGTGTTTGGGGGTTTTTTGCCCTCGTCGGTGCAGTGTAGAAATTAGGGTTGGTGGGTGAGATAGTGTGATTAGGGGGCAGCAAAGGTTAAAAAAGCATCCCCAAATAGTAATTTAGTCAGGGGGCCGGGCTTCTATAGTGTAGTTTAGAAAAGGGGAAGACGTTTCAATGGAACTCTCTTGTAGGAAAAACCAAACTTAAAAAAAACTATTATTTTCAATAAAATTATAACAAATTTTTTTTTTGCCAATAATGAGCAAATTAAATTTAAAAAAGTGACATGGAAAACCTGCAAAAGAAAGAAAAGCAAATGAGAAGAAACGCGTAGCCGATTCCATAAAAAGGTACCCGTTTTTCTTGCTTATGAGCTGTATTAATATTTTACGTTTTTATTTTTCTCCACCTTTTTGATTTTAATCAGCCATATACAAATGGATAAGCCCACGTGGGGCCCCTGAAATTTCTTTCTGTTATTTTCCCTTTTCCTTTAAAGTTAGGTGAAATGTGATGTGGGAGAAAACACTCTTCCTTTTTACTAATGATTTGAATCATCGTTCTTAAAAGGGGGTAAAAATGCTCTATTTTTCAATCTATGATTTTTTTATGGCTTATAAAAGTTTTTTTACGAAGTGTGTGCATACTCATTTATTCTTAAACCACATTGTTTTCCATTCTGGGTATGACACAGAAAAAAACAATTGCATTGTAGCAACCACATGGCTGGCTTACTAATCGCGGAGCAGCAGCACATGTCTTATTTTGGAAAGTCTGCTTCAATTTATGCTATAAGATAATGCAAAGAGTGCTAAGCTCTTTTATATGTAGTGTTATATACATTAAAGTAAGACTTTAATGACCTGCCACCTATAATTTTTTTAACCACCAATTCATTTTCATTGTCATCAAGGACCATTAAAAAAATTTTATCCCTTGACTTTCTTTGGAGATGACTGCAATTGAGAAAATAAAAAATTTTTTTTATTAGTAGGGCCCAACGTTCTTTTAAATTTTCCCTCCCCCCATACCTCTCAATAAAGGCCACCCACCCAATAATAACCCTTTCCCACCTGCATTATTATTGTCCCTCTATGCCTCTTTATTTATTTTATTTGTGTCTATTGCCTTTATTTACTCTTCCTGAACCAAAATATATGTATAAAAAAAGTATGTGTGTGTGTGTGTATATTTTTTAATAGTATAATTATATATTTTTATTTTTAAATAAATATGTATGTATTATGTTTTTTATTTTATAATTAATTATAATAATTTATATATAATATTATATATTATTATTATAGTTTTTTTATGTGAGAGGCGAGAGATTTCTGATCCCGACAATTTTACAAGTTTTCCACCTAAAAGTTTTTCTTCAACTCTGAGGAAAAAATCCGGGAAACATTTTGTGTTTTTTTTTAATAAATTTGATACAAATAGAAAAAAGAAAAAAATTTTTTGGTTTACAGAACCCTTTTATTTCCGGAGGTCAGTTTTCCGTAGTTTTTTGACAGGTTTGCACACGACTGCGCAGGGTTTTGGCCCACTCCCCTTAAAGCCTTCCCCCAGATCTTTCGGGTTTTCGGGCTGTCTCGGACAAATTTAAAGGGGCCACATGTAGCTAACTTTTTTAGGTCTAAAAACTTATTTTTTTTGCCCATGATTATATGGGCAAAAAAGGCTTTTTAGACCTAAATAGTTTTCATACATGTGGCCCAATGTTTCAGCTCCCTCCAAAAATGTATGATTTGGGTTCAGGGCTGGAGACTGGCTTGACTAATCCAGGACCTTGAAATGTTTCTTGCAGTGCCCCCTTCTTAGATGCCCCGGCCTGTGGGGTTTGGGTCTTTTCCCGTGGAAGACCCCAGCCACAACCCTCTTCAATGCGCTTCTAGGGAAGGGTGTTGGCCAAAAACTTGGGATACATTGGGCCCGTCCTCCTCCTTTTTTAAAACAATCAAATTTTCCGTCCCCCTTTTCTGTACACCCCCCCCACCCACCCCCCATGCTTTTAGATTGGGCGGTGTTTTTTTGGGGTTGTACTCATTCTTCTTCCCCCCCAATTAACCAAGTGGGGTTTTACCAAAAAATTCTATTTTGATCTCCTTTCCACCTACATTTCCCTTCCTTCTATGGCATCCAAATTGTCATTGGGGGAAAATTCAAACAGCCTGGACATGGTTATGTGAGTGGGGACCTGCAGCCCGCAGGTTTTTAATCCCTTGGTGGCATAACTGTTATAATAAAAATCTTTGGCTGTGGTCCCCCTCTATTTGGTTTTTGAGCAGTAGTTCTGGGTGTTCCCCGACCTTTTGGGGAATCATCTTTCCCCAAAGGCAAAACCCTTCATGGAGCCCCGGGCAAAGGAAGAATTTAAGTATCTTGTTTCTAGATCATTTTTTTTATTCTGCATATCAGTCCTGGCTTTTTTAAACTGATGTAATTATTCCTTTCTATGGATGCAACTTTCCTCGTGCATGGATACAGTCAAGTGGCTTTTTTTTAATAAAAAAAGAAAAAAAGAAAAGATTTTTTATGAGTTTTTTTTTGTCTGGGGGACTCCCCTTTGGTCCTTTGTTTTGGGAAGCTGGTCTTATATTTTTTTTATACAATAAAAATTATCTTCAACTTTTTAGTTGGGGGAAAAAAATTTAATATTGCCACTGTATCAAATACTTATTAACCCCATTGTATGTAAGATATATGTCCCCGGTAGATCAGTCATCCACAGCATAAAAGAGACACTGATCTTTATTATGCTCTTTAGAAACTGGCGACACTAGAGGTGTTGACAGCACACTACTTAGATTACATGTCTATATATGACTGTTCACTTCCAGTTTTCGCATTTGACACACATTTAAAGAGTGATATTTTTGCATGCACTGTCCTGGTATTTATTGGCCTAACTGGTATTTCAGGGATGGGAACAATAGTCTGCTGTATTTTTGTTTTGGGGTTGTCTCCCAATGGTGGGATATGTATGCCCTTTTAAAAATCATTTTTTTATGTATTTTTTTGCACCAATTAAGGACATATAACAGAACATGTACCAGTATCTGTTTTCTGATTGATTGTAGACTTGCTTTGTTCCCTTTTTTCTTTATTGTGGGGGGCAAATATTTGCCCCGAGTGCAGTTAAAAGCATTCATGGGGGATACACCAAGGAAAATTGAACAGAAAAGCTGACCATTACACCCCAGGGAGAGTCTTGAGGTCATGCTCTGTGACCTGGGCAGAGGTCATGGTGTAGGGAGGGGAGCAAGAGCGCTATGTCGACCTGTTGTGAATGTTGGTCATGGTTTCCCTGGTAGGTACCCCCCCTTTTCATTTAACCTCCTTTTTGAAGGGGTGGTGATAAGTGATCTCTAAAGAACAGGATGTGTCAGCCTGTTAGTAGGCTTGAGTTAGTGCATAATTTCAAGAGATATAAAAAGTGATATGGAAAATTTTAAGAAGAATCAACAAATTCCTAAAAACTATTATTAAACTCAAACTACAGGTAATTTCCTGTTGAAACATTTCCCTTAAAAGACCCACGGTTGCCGTGTGATAATACCTATTAGGCCATACTTTTAGGTGTTAATTTTTAATTCATTGGGGCACATTTACTATAGTGCTTAATAAATATGCCTGTTATAAAATGCAGCGCATTTTACACTTTATTTTAGACTTTTTTTTGCACTATTGAAAAGGCTTGAAAAAAATATGACAATATGTGCTAACAATTCTGCCATAACACTTTTTTAAACGTAAAGCGGGCTAGTGTTGGTGAAAAAAGTTAGCCTTTAAAGTTGCCCAAAAAAGGATCAAATGACGAGCCTTTGTGATAAATTTGACACTACTTTAGAATGTCTTGTCTAATTTTACACTCTGACATTTTGACATGACTAAATTTTTCCCCCTTTATTTTTTTTGGTTGCTTAAAAATTTTCCGGTGCATTAAAAACTATATACCCCTAGAGTAATAAACTGTGCGTATAAATCCCTGAGCTGTTCTATCCAGAATCATATTGTGATTTTTGGTTTTCTGTTCCTATGAAGGAACAGAAAACCAAAACTGACAGTGCCAAATCTGTCACATGATGGGACCAGTGCCACCCCATGGACCCCAATGACTTTTGGGTTTGTTTTGGTTCTGGGCAGTCCCATCTTTGACAAGAAGAAAAACCTTATGCTCAAATATGGGGGAAACTCACCCTCATTTTTGGGATTTTAAAAAGGTGACACAAAATTTCTAAAATTATGATGAAATTTTATTGATAAGATTAAAAAGTAATGCAGGTAAGTGTTAATGAAAAGCTTTGAAACTTTAGGGGAAATTGGGCCCGACCCCAGACTGCAATTGGTATTCCCAATTAAAACTTTGCCCCTGTTTAGCCTAAGGTTCCCTTTTTAATGACAGTCCAATAATCTTATTTCCCTCTCAAATTCCCCTTGTTTAAAAAAATGATACATCAAAGAAAATGATCCCACAATTTTGAGGAACTTGGTTCAGTCACATTACTAATTTTAAAAAATTTTTTATTGATGTATTTCAATATGGGGGAAATATACAAAAAAAGGGGGGAAAAATGACTTAAACACACCCAAAATGTGCTTGCTGCAGATGTCTGTGAGAAAGGAAAAAGTTTTGAGCTGATGTGAGCTAAAAATGATTGCAGATTCCCCTACCATGGCTATAGATTAATCCCTTAAATTTTTTTGGGGTAAATTTCTTTTTTGGGGAATAAAACATTATCACTGTGTGCAAAAATTTTTAGCAAAAGAGTTTTTGATCACTCATCCTTTTTGTACATGTTTCCACCCCGGCTGATAGGCTTCAAAAGTGAGACCAATTAAGAAAATCAGGTGTGTGATCTCTATAATAAGGAGGGGTGGGGTTTAAAATGACCCAACACCCTATATAAGGTGTGCTTAATTTTTGGGCAATTTTTTTCCTTTGGGCAAAAGGGTCAAAAAGAGAGATTTGCGGAATCTAAAAAGTCAAAAATTTGTGAGATGTCTTGCAGAAGATGCACATTTTAAAAATTTGCAAAATTTTAAAAGCGTGATCACCGAACAATAAAGCGTTTTTCATGGCAAATACCCAAAGGGTCGCAAGAAGCGTTTTGAAAAAAAAAAAAAAAAGGGCGCTAAAAAAAACTGCCCATGAATTTAGGAAAATCAAACGTGAAGCTGCCAAGATGCCCCTTGCCCCCGTTTTGCCATATTTCAGAGCTGCAACGTTACTGGAGTATAAAAAAGACAAGGTGTGCGAAAATCAGGGGCATGGGCCCAAAGGTAATTAAGGGTTTAAAAAAAGACGCCACCTTTTGAAAAAGAAACAATAAGATGAAACGTCAAGACGGGCAAGAAATTCTTAAGACTAATTTTTCTAGGGTTTTATGGATAGGGAAATGAGAGTGACTTTGATTGGCCAAGGATGGCCGAGGGGATCAGTAAGGGGAGAGGCTCCACCCGACTTGACGCAGCAAGGTGGAGGTGGGGGACTGGGATGGGGGGGTTCAACAAAAGATGAATTTTTGGGGTTTTTCGGGTTTAGGTGAGTGAAGTCAACTCCCAGACCTACTGCCAGTTTCTGGAAGAACCTTCAAGCGTGGACAGGAAGAAGTCGGTATGTTTAAGAAAAAAATGATTTTTCATGCAGGAAATGCTCCCTCCCGGGACCAAATATCCAACGTGGTGCCAGTAACGGGGCTAAAAAAGACAAATAAATGGCCCCCTTTTTACCTTTATCTGAAACCCCAAGAGAAAATTGGTCCCCTCCTAAAAAGTGATTTTTACGGGAGGGAAACAGTCCACCTCTCTGAACAGTATTTGGGGGCGTGGTGGGTGCTGATCGTAAAAGATTAAGCAACTGACAGAATTATGGATGGGAAAAATTTTTTATTTCATCGTAAGAAAGATGGCGATATTGGTCCCTGATTTTGGTTTTGGGTTTTGAATTCAGAAATGTTTTTTCTAAATTGTCTGTTAAAATTGGGTTTTTCCCGGGGAACATAAAAAATGAGATGGGGTAGATTTGTTTTTTTTTAAGTTGCCAATAATTCTGCAAAAAAAATATTCTCCTAAAATAGCCAAAATAAAAAAAAAAAAAAACACTCCAATTTCCAAAAAAATTAAGTTTGATATTTGGGCTTTGGTTTATTGAGAACATAGTTGTTGTTCAAAAAATAAAAAGAATCCCCTCAAATTTAAAATTGCCTAAAATTCTGCACAAACATGTAGTGGTCCCTCAACTTCAAATAATTGGTTTGGGGACCCTTGTACCTGTTTCCCCGAAAAAAGACGCCCCCCAAAAATAAACCTAGTGATTTTTTTATGAAATTTAAGTTTTTGCTTATGCTGTGTTTGTGATGAAATCACTACGTAAATTTAAAAAAGTTGTGGGTTTGTTTAACAAGAAATGTGAATTATTATTTTATAGAAAAAAAACATCTCCAAAAATAAGTCTTTTGCTCTTCTCGGAGCAAAAATTTTAAAAAAGAAAATGTTTTTTTTTGGGGGGAAAAAGGGTATGTTTAAAAAAATAGGGAAACCTTGTAATTGGTTCCAAAGCCCTAAATGTCACCTGACATAATGAAAGATGGAGATGAAAGAAAATAAAGCAGAAAACTAATACAGATAAAGCAACCCCTTCCATACAACAGTCAAAAGAGCTGGTGGAGGATGGAAATTGCTTTCTATTTTGAAGACAGGAGCTTCGAATCATGTACTTTATACACAATTTACCAGAAAAAAAGAAAATGGGGGGCCCTCACCTGGTGCTCAAAGGAGCCGCTGATCCTGGCTCTGTTAAGCCGTGATGCTTTGGTCAGGGACTTTAATCATACATGTTACTGTTGGAACAATCAAACATAGTAAAAATAACATACAACAGTATGTACATATGTAGAACCTCTAAAAAGTATCCAAAGTAGGAAGGTACATGAAAAAAATATATATCATGTAAGATAAAATGGCGGGATCTTTATTCCTATTTCACAGACACATGGTCAGTAACTGTGCAAAGTAGATTATAAAACAACATACTAGATAAGTAATCTATGAAAAGAGTGGAGTATCACTAGAGCAAGAAACATATGGCTGTAAGACCCTAGAACAGGGGGTGCAGAGGTAGCAGTCACTACCGGGCCCTGGAGTATAAGGGGGCCCAAAGGTCCCTCTACCACATGAGGAGATGCCAATATTAAAAATAGTGGTAGGTGGAGGCCCTTTTATGGATTTTGCACTGGGGCCCCAGAGCTGTAAGTTACGCCTCTGCCCTAGAAGTCCCTTAAATCTAGCAAAAAGGGTGCAAAGTAGAAGTAGGCAGTCAAAGCAATCTTTGAGGGCATTAGGGTAACACTCACCCAGTATAGAAGTGGGAATGGGAATAATGGCCACAGCCATATGATGAAAGGAGTCGTGCTTTCAGAAAAATGCATCGGTGTCCCTTATGAGATTAATCAAGTACAAATGTCACCACAGTGCATGTGTGGCGAGACCTGAATGCTGGAGACTGTAAGGAATGTCACAGACATGGCTGCTCTATGATATATAAGGTACCTCCTCTTCAAATAAAAATGCATGACCTACACTTTTTCTGGTTAAAAACTCTGGCATACATACTGAGGCCTAAAGAGTGTCCTTTGGAGCAATATACATTATTATATTGCAATTTTTTTTATAATATAGCATAGTAGGATATGGTGTGTAGGTAAAAAATGCATGGGATACATTTTTTTTATTTTTTATAATTGGACCCTATGGGCAATGTATCTCAGTATATGTCTATAAAGTTTCATATACTGTTGGCTTCCATAGCGTTATAACTATTGAGAGCATTATCATAATATGAAACTGGCCTAATATTGTTGCCTAATATTAAATCTTCCGAAGTCACAGTTGACGTATAAACCGCAGTAAGTTTTTTGCTAAGATTAACTTGTATTCCGCTTTATTAAATATTTTATATTTCTTTATTTTACCCTCTATCTTCACAAATGTTTGAGGCTCTGCTGCAGAGAAGAATTGCTGCTATGATCATGGGATTGGTGTGTGTCTGAAGTTTTGCAGTGTTTAGCTGCTAATGTGAATTTTCCTTTTAATGCTCATAAATATGGTTACAAACAGTTGGGTAAAGCTGAAATTGTAAACCCGGTAATGCACGCTTACCTTTACCATAGCTATGGGTTTGAAATACTGATTTCTTTTGGTGGGTTTGGGGTTGTTACACTCTCTCAATCTAATAGTGTTAAAAACATATTGGGCCACATGTTAGTACATTTACAATTTTGTCATATTTTAGAGCCACACAAAACTATTATTACATGTTTATCTGTATCTCTGTAGCCTTCGTATGTGCATAATGTAAAACATATTCTGAAAACTTTTTTTTTTTCCTCTATGGTTTAAATAGTGGAAGTCAGTGTTTCTATCTTAAGTCAGTCAGTTAGTGTTGGAGCATCTGTAACATGCCCTTAGGCACAGTTGACATATTGAATGACTGCAGATGGGACCTCTGAATGCAACAAGCTGTGTGCTTTGTACCTAGTATCCCATCGGGTGCCCACTAGACCCAAAAGGGGAACAATACCAAATCTTTGTATGGTTTCTATTCGGTGGGGTTGTGCTGGATTGATGTCACAACCACACCAGATGTCAATGTTGCCAGCTCATCATACTTATGAGAATCTCACCTAAGGCTATGTTCACACGGCTTAACTGCGGGGCGTAATTTCGCCCCGCAATTACGCCGTGCGGCCGGGGGCGGGGCGGGAGAGCGAGCGGGGGGCTGGCATTTCGCCGGCCCATAGACAATCACTGCTAGCGGCGCGTATACGCCGCTAGAAAGTGACCTGTCAATCATCTCCCCGCCCAGTGTATTCGCCGAGCAGGGAGAGGAGACGTAATGCATAGTTCTCTATGAGAACTGTGCATTACCGAAGTTACTGGGACGGATTCAGCCCGTAATTGGCGCACTTGGGCGCGTAATTACGGACTGAATTACGTCCCAGAATAAGCCGTGTGAACATGGCCTAACAAAGCAAATATACCTGTGCATCTGCACCCAGTTTTTCATTATATCATACCCTAACGTTTGAGGAACGGTTTGGCGCATGCCAGGATTTTACTTGGAATCTTACGATGATGAGACACAAGTACTTGTTACAGTTTATAATGGTTTACCGCCACTGCTCTGGTTATTGCAGTGTGTAAGATGTATTTTGATATTTCAGGATGCAATAACCGTACCATATGCCACCTAGCAATAATAAAATAATACATTTTAAGATCCGTATTGCAACTTGTGAAATAGCTTCTCTTGGTAAAAATGTGATGAGGAATCAGAGCAAGAAGAAAATCAGCCTCTGGTTTTAACACTGGAATTTATTTCTCTGGATACAGATGGAAAAAATGCTTTCATGCTAATGTTCAGTTCAATAAAAGCTTGCTGTGTTAGTTGTATATACATGCATGCTTTTCAAGTCACATTCAGTGCACCATATATTTTTTCCAAAAGTCTAAATACATTTTATTGAGCAATATACAACATATTCTGTTTGAGGACAAACGTGGTGATGAACAAAGCCAGGTTGTGGTTATAGCCACCTGGGTTGCTGCTCTGTTTCCACTGGTGTTATGGAATCCTTTTCGTCATGATCCATACTGAAAAGGGGTAACATTCCTAAATGGGAAGAGGCGCCATGGTTGTGTGGAGAATTATGCGCCATTTATTCAAATAAGGGAAAAGGACTCTTTGCTACTTATTAGATATAACATTTCTAGAGTCACATCCAACTCACTAAGCCTTGAAATTTGACTTGGGGTATTGCCAAACAAGATTCGCATCTGAAGACCGCTATTAGAGGGTGTTTGCGCCTCATCCGTGCAGAGCAGAATACTGGGTGAGATGCTCTAGATCAGGCATCCTCAAACTACGGCCTTCCAGCTGTTGGGAAACTACAACTCATATCATTCCCACTGTTATAGATTATATAAATGCATGATGGGATTTGTAGTTTCCCAACAGCTGGAGGGCCGCAGTTTGAGGATGCCTGCTATAGATCTAGCTCAAAAAGGGTAATGTTCCTCATCGGGGAGATGTACCCTGTAGGTGTGTGGAGACTTGTAAGCCAGTGTTGCTCCACTGGAATCTAAGTATATTCCAATAAACTCAAGGGAAATGAGCAAGGACTCTACACCGCCTCCTATTGGATATAGCATTCATTAGGTCACATTTGACTTGCTGAGCCTTGCACTATGACTGGGAGTATTGCCAAACCAGATATTTCTTTTCAGGATCCATGGCAAATATAATGGATCTGTCATTACTAGTTGGAAGCTCCATTTTTTTTCTACCTCCATTTTTTGCTCTGTTATGTGAGCAGGACATGATTCGTAGATGCCATAAAAATTAATAGCGATCTCGACAGCGATGAGTATATCTAAAAGTTAAAAAATGTTGTCATGCAGTAAATAGGCTTTATTTGCTGAAATCCAGAAAAATACGACTTTAAACTGTACCCATGTTTAGAAAATGAACAAGCAGCCGGATCTAAGGGTGTTTCATATTAGACCTAATTGGTGGTCATAACTTTGGTTTTTACCAAGCTCTGGGCATTATAGCAGCCTTTTGTAAGCATCTCCTACTGCTATGATTTATTGCATGCACGCTTTCTATTGAGTCCTTAAAATACATATTGGACAAGAGTGGATTACGATGAATCCCACACTACACCCACTGCAGGGAAAATGCGCAGCTATTTACAATTTCCCCCAGCAAAATCAACTTTGTATTCAAACAGGAATTAAAAGGGTTGTCTTGAAGAACCTGACTTCTTGAGGCTTTGCTGTCTCATTCATTACACAATCGTGTTTCATGTTTTATTTTTTCTGCTATTAATAAAATTCACTATTTTTAAAACTTCATGAGTAATCCAATGCTGACAATGTGTTGAAATGTGTCTTACGTCTTTTAAGCACGTACATTAGGGTCTTTTGATAGCAGAAACATTCGACATTTCTTGTGATGGCTTGATTGTACCATTTCCCCAAAAAGAAGACGGTGTCTTATATTATTTTTTGCTCCTAAAGATGCGCTAGGACTTTTTAGGGGATGTCTTATTCCTCCATAAACAATAATTCACATTTATTGTTGAACAAAACATCAATATGTATTAATATATTGTAGTGATTTCATCACAAACATCAGCATAAGCAGCCAAACTCTGAATTGCATAAAAAAATGCACTGTATCTTATTTTAGGGGAAACAGGGTATGTAGCAGAATATAATGTCTTATTGCCATTTTCTATCTATTTAATTTACAATTTAGATGTTTTTTATATTTTAATACAGCAGTTACCATCCCATTCACTTTTGGTTTAATTATTTTATTTTATCATAGTATTCACGGCGTAATTGCGGGATGGATTTCGCCCGCAATTACACTGTGTGCTCGGCAGCGGTGGCGGGGGGGAGCGGGGGGGAGGCGGCAGCTCGCCGACCCCATAGACATTCATGATTCACGGCGCGTATACCGTCATGGATAATTGACATGTCACTTCTCACCCCGCTCGGCATATTGTGGGGAGAGGAGACGGAATCCATAGTTCTCTGTGAGAACTGTGGATTACCGTAATGATTGGGACGTATTCAGCCCGTACTTCACGCAGTACGGCGCGAATTACGGGCTGAAATCCGTCCCAAAATAAGCCGTATGAACATAGCCTTAGACTGACTCTGCTGCCCATAGCAACAATCTGAGCTCTCCTATCCTTCCGTATAGTGCTCTGAAAAAATTAAAGGGGAGCTCTGATTGGTTGATATGGGCAACAAAGTTTGACTATGGTTTTTGTTGGGGTCACAGCTGCAGAAAAGGGGCTCTATGTGACCTTACCCTTGTTCTCTTGTTGAGAGTTTTCTAAAACCATCCTAAAAGCTTTTTTTTCTCATGTACGCAGCTGTATTACAACTGTCCACAAGCTGATTTATATGGAGCCATGATATGGCACCCATAGAAGACTGTGGATCCACAGTGCATCCTTGGATACCTCCAGATTAATTCCGAGGCGTACAAAGGTTTCTGTCCAGTTCATAACTGACAGCGGAGAACGGTGCTGTGATCCAATGGATGCTATGTTACGGATATTCTCCTCTAGCGGCATTGCTTTAGGTTTACCTTGTAATACCTTTCATCATACAACAAAAAGTTCTGTAAACTTCTAATATTTTCTTTTAGTTCCTAACCATGTTTAAGATTTCTGTTGGATATCTGATGTCCGCAGTTTGTTACAATGTGTTAGATAAAACACCAACTGATTAATGTGGCAGTAGCACACATTCGTTAAAGGGGTTTTACCACAAAGGAAAATTGAGGTGGGAAACTTGCAAATTAAATAAACATTTTCACTATTCATGGTTTCAATATTCTGTACCATTTTTGTTTTAGCTGCTCCATTAGTGATTCATAGTGTACAGCTCTTTTCTACACAAAATGATGAGAGCTCCTCAGTCCTGGCCACACATGCTCACACATCACCTTGCCTCTCAGGCAGCTACTGACGGTCTCTTTCCTGCCTAGTAATCCCACACACTCCCTTCTGAACAAATGTTCAACTCCAGGTGCTGTCATTCTACTTCCGTCCTCTGTCCTCCTTAGTAATTGGTCAAACAGTGCAAAAAAATATGAAACCTGAATAAGGTATGTGCATTGAGGAAAAAAAAAACTCACATGTTTGGTTCCTGCACGGATTTGAACCTAGGACAATTAGGACTTGTCCCCACAGCAAAGGTTTTCAGTTGGTTTTACAGACTTTTTCGGATTTGAAAGCCGTCTGTTAAGCGACTGTCAACCTTTTACATTGATGTTAATAGAAAATGCATTCAGTAGTCCCCACTGCATGGATTTTCTGCCGGACGGTTTTTGACACCAACGGTGTTCCTAAAAACTTAGAACATGTTCATTCTGCTGCCTGTTTTTTGGGCAGAACATGTGGGTGCAAAGGGGGATGACTTGAATCTAAAACCACAGGCACAAGTCATCCCACTGTATGCCAAAAAAAGACTAAATACCGGTCTGAAAATGCGAACAGTATTTGGTCTTTGCCGTGGGAACGCACCCTTATTCTGAAAGTGCTAATCACTCAGCTACATTGTAACTACCCACAGCTCTTATGTCAACTGACCTTTGACTACAGCGAGTACACTATGAGGAAAGGCATGGTGATATCAAGCCTGCTGGGTCACATGATATGCAGATCAAGCAAATCCTACACGTCCCTTTTTAAACACTCTGAAAGCTGAAGCAGGACAAACCAGGCATGAAATGTCTTCATGGTAAAACCCCTTTAAGAAGATCTGTTAGTATTTTCTCTTTTTTTTTTATTTGCCCTGCTTCAAATCATATACAGTGGGTACAGAAAGTATTCAGACTCCTTTAATTTTTTCACTCTGTTTCATTGCAGCCATTTGGTAAGATCCAAAAACTTCATTTTGTTTTTGTTCACTAATGTACACTCGGCACCCCATCTTGAAAGGAAGAAAACAGAAATGTAAATATGTTTGCAAATTTATTAAACAAGAAAAACTGAAATATCACATGGTCTTAAGTATTCAGACCCTTTGCTCAGTATTGAGTAGAATTACCTTTTGTGCTAGTACAGCCATGAGTCTTCTTGGGAAGTTTTTCACACCTGGATTTGGAGATCCTCTGCCATTCTTCATTGCAGAACCTCTCCAGTTCCTTCAGGTTGGATGGTGAATGTTGGTGGACTGCCATTTTCAAGTCTCGCCAGAGATGCTCAATTGGGTTTAGGTCAGGGCTCTGGCTGAGCCAGTCAAGAATGGTCACAGAGTTGTTCTGAAGCCACTGCTTTGTTATTTTAGCTACGTGCTTAGGGTCATTGTCTTGTTGAAAGAAGAACCTTCGGCCCAGTCTGAGGTCCAGAGTGTCTGGAAGTGGTTTTCATCCAGGATGTCTCTGTACTTGGCCGCATTCATCTTTCCTTCAATTTCAACCAGTCATCCTGGTCCCTGCAGCTGAAAAACACCCCCATAGCATGCTGCTGCCACCACCATGTTTCACTGTTGGGATTGTATTGGGCAGGTGATGAGCAGTGCCTGGTTTTCTCCACACATACCGCTTAGAATAAACACCAAAAAATACAATCTTCATCTCATCAGACCAGATAATCTTATTTCTCATAGTCTGGGAGTCCTTCATGTGTTTTTTTTGCAAACGGTGTGCGGCTTTCATATGTCTTACACTGAGGAGCGGCTTCCATCGGCGCACTCTGCCATAAAGCATCTCTGGAGCTCAGCCACCGTGATCTTGGGGTTCTTCTTTACCTCCCTCACCAAGGCTCTTCTCCCACGATTGCTTAGTTTGGCTGGACGGCCAGGTCGAGGAAAAGTTGTGCTCGTCCCAAACTTCTTCCATTTAAAGATTATGGAGGCCACTGTACTCTTAGGAACCTTGAGTGCTTCAGAAATTCTTTTGTAACCTTGGCCAGATCTGTTCCTTGCCACAATTCTGTCTCTGAGCTCCTTGGGCAGTTCCTTAGACCTCATCATTCTCTCTGTGAGCTCTTCTATAGACAGGTGTGCGCCTTTGCTAATCAGGTTTGTTAAACACAGCTGGACTCCAATGAAGGAGTAGAACCATCTCAAGGAGGATCAGAAGGAAATGGGAAGCATGTGAGTTAAATATGAGTGTCACAGCAAAGGGTCTGAATACTTATGACCATGTGATATTTCATTTTTTCTTGTTTAAAATAAGTTACAAACCTACCTCCATTTCAGTTTTTTTTTCTTTCAAGATGGCATACAGAGGGTACATTAATGAGCAAAAAAATGAACTTTTTGGATCTTACCAAACGGCTCCAATGAAACAAAGAGTGAAAAACTTATAGGAGTCTGAATACTTTCCGTACCCACTGTAAACCCATATATCACATAACACAGCGTCTCTTGTTCTCACATCCTGTTCTCTGGTTGTGTAGCAAAAACTACCTGATCGGTTCACTTTAAATGTAGAAGTTAAAAACCATCCACTTCTGGATTTGACTAAAGAAACTGTATGTGTCACACCAGACTTTCTTGAGCCCTTCCTATAGCTGTTCTTGTTTCTAGCAAAAGCTGGGTAAAACTTCTACAAGAGCTGTTAATTTTGGTTTTTCAGATTTCTGTATTCCAAATCTGCCCTTTTTATAGACCTTGTTCATGTAGTGTGTGTGTGTGTGTGTGTGGGGTGTGTGTGTGTGTGTGTGTGTGTGTGTGGCTATTCTTGGGAATGCTCTACTCTGTTCTGTTTGGAAACTTGGGGGAAGGGAGGAGGGTTCACAAGTTGGAGACCCACATCTAGCAGACATTTATGGCATATAGTATTTTTTAACACATACTGTCTGTAGCAGGGGCATAACTTGAAGCTCTTAGGCCCTGATGCAAAGGATGAAATAGGGCCCCCCAGTTACCATGTGTCTTTACAATGCTGGTGTCTTCCTATGTGGCAGGAGGGCTTTTGGGCCCCCTTAGGCTGCTGGGCCCGGTAGCGGTTGCTACCTCTGCACCCCCTGTAGCTACGCCCCTGGTCTGTAGCTGCAAAGAGTTGACATGTCAATGCCGACCAGCATTAAAGTACAGGAGGCAGAAATCTGCCTCGGACAGTCTGGGTCATTTCCTCGTTGAAATTTTGCACTGGCATGCGTTCTCGGTGCAGAATTTTCGGTGCTGAACATTGACCCCTATGAATGTCTCCTAACAGGCATGGCTAAGAATAGGAGTTTGCAAACTGTGGGCACTGCTACAGCAATTACAGACATTTCAGTTCTGCTAAGGAAGTAGGAGCCGCAAACCAACTGTAAAGAGCAGGGTCTTTGAAAATAGTCAGCAAGGAGAACCCCTTTCAGACTACAGCAGTGATAGGCCGTGTTCACACGGCTTATTTGTCCGCGGATTGGCGCCGTACTCCGCGCCGGATTTGCGCTGCAGTAAGGCGCCAATCCGTCGGAGTAATTACGGTAATCCACTGCTCTCATAGAGAACAGTGGATTCCGTCGCTCCTCCCCGCTCGGCGAATCCGCCGCGGGGGGAGAAAGTGACATGCACATTATTTACGGCGCGGACGCGCCGTAGATAATGCATTGTCTATGGGGCCGGCGTGCTGCTCCCCCTCCGCGCTCTTGCCCCGCCCGCGTCCCGCCCCTTATTCACGCCCGAATTGCAAGCACAATACGGCTCCCAAAAACGGCGTGAATAAGCCGTGTGAACAGGGCCATAGGATAAATCACCTATGCTTTGCAGGTGGTGGTTCAACATCTAGATTGCCCAATCATTATAAGGGAGGTAGAGTTTTTTCGCTGATGTAGTTGGTACTGCAGCCAAACTCTAACGACCTTCATTAAACATTAGCTTGACCCCTAATGAATAGACTTAGTCCAAGGGCTATTTAGTGAGGTCGTTGTTATGTTTAATGGAGGTTGTTAGACTTACACCAAGCATTTAAGGCATATATTAAATATAGACGGTTATTGTTTAAGTCTTAGAAACCCCCAAGATGTCAATATTACTACAATATATACTACCATATAAACCTTGTAATATAAGCTGCAACATATCAGTTTTTTGTATCTTACATTCCTACCCGTGCTTGCACACAGGCTTGGACTGGCCCACAGGGGAATAGGGCAATCCCCCGGTGGGCCCTTGAGCATGGTAGACCTAAAGTTGTTTTTTAACTCAATATACTTTCTCAGAAGAAGAAAAAAGGCACAGAAAGAGAGGCAAAAAGCAAGATACACAAGATACAGAGCATAGGAGGCATATACAGTAATTTTCAGTAGCTATAGGTTGGGCCCCTAAAATAAACTCCACTGGTGGGCACATAAAAACTCAATTGGTGGGCCCCTAGTGTCAACTGCACCTGTGGGCCCTAGGCACCCCAGTCCGACATTGCTTGCACAGACATATAAAACACATTACAAAGGCTCATTGGAGGCTACTGTATTAGCAGACGGGGTGTAGAACACCATTGTCACTTATCTGTACCCTGTCATTCATTCACAGCGATTATAGGACGAGTCAGTTCAACTTGGCTCGATTGGGTCTTTCATTGTACATTCACACTAAGATAAAAGAAAACTGTACATGAATTTTGTCAGTGAAACTGTAATACTTCTAACTCTTAAATGATACAATACTTACTGGGTTCTTATTTTGATTTGTATATCATATGATTTAAATACAGCAACTCCATCCCTCAAGTTACAACATCCTCAGGATACAATATTTTCTACATACAATGCCCTTTATTGGGACAATAAGGTACATTTATCAAGCAAGATGCGCCAGGATTCTAACTCAATTTGGGCAAAAATTACGGGCGTACATGATTTACACCACGTTTATAATATGTTTTTGACGGTTTATAGACACTTCTGTGCTTTGTCCACCAAAATGGTTGTGGAATTGGCAAAAGAGGGTGTAACTTAGCATGGAACCCCATGTGCCCAAAATAATTAGCTGCAGTTACTGGCATTATGTAAGCCAATTTTTGAAAGGTGTAATGGGGAATCAAGCGCTGGGTAGAACTGTTTAGTCTGTCATCTTTATGAGAAATGTGGTGTCTTGTAAGGCCTCGTTCACACGGCTTATTTGGGCACGGATTGGTGCCGTACTCCGCGCCGGATTTGCGCTGCAGTACGGCGCCAATCCGTCCCTGTCATTACGGTAATCCACTGCTCTCCTAGAGAACAGTGGAATCCGTCGCTCCTCCCCGCTCGGCGAATCCGCCGCGGGGGGAGAAAGTGACATGCACATTATTTACGCCGCGTACGCGCCGTAAACAATGCATAGTCTATGGGGCCGGGAGCGGCGCCCCCGCCGCGCTCCGGCCCCACCTCCGTCCCGCCCCTTATTCACGGTGGATTTGTGAGCTCAATACGGCTCACAAATCCGTCGGGAATAAGCGGTGTGAACACGGCCTAAGAGTGACCAGCTTAATTTTACCCTGTCCCAGAGTTAGACTATGTTGATAAATTTGCCCGATTTTTTCTTTAAACCACCATCCCCATACATTGTCTCAGTCACTGTAGAAAAATTAAAAATGTTGGACAGCTCTTTTTATTCCATAGTAATGTTAAACACAAATCCATAATATGGTAGGAGTCGAATGAAAAAACTGACGCGTTTCAAACTAGTAGCAATCCTTAGTCATAGTAATTGTGAATACCATAATCGCACATCTAATGAGTACCTGGTAAAGGAATTGCTCCCTCCCACTTGTGAACATAGGGCCTCATATATGAAAACGGTCTAGGTCTAAGGCCCTGTTCACATGGCTGGTTTGGCCGCGGGTTTCGCCGTGGCCAAAAACCTCGTCCAAATCGCGCCCCAAACTTGCGTCTCCTGACGAGGTTTATCGGCGCGGGTTTCGGCATGGGCGTGGTTTGCAGCGAGATTTTCGGCCATACAAATTAATAGGCAGGACTAAACCCACGCCGAAACCCACGGCCAAATCCGCCGTGTGAACAGTGCCTAAGTCTTTCTTTGTTGCCCATAACAACCAATCAGAGCTCCCCTTTTTTCAAAGCACTACATTAAATAAAAGGGGTCTCTTTTGCTATGGGAAACAAAAAGTCTTAGACCAAGAAAGTATTCATACATGTGGCCCTCAGTGCCTTATTCTCTCCAGGAGTGAAATTAACTCTTTGAGTATTGTTTATGGCACAATGCAAATTAGTAGGATCTTTCTGTACTATATACTATAGGGTGTAACGGTTGCACTAGAATGAGCACATTTGAGTGGCTGGCAAAGCAATTGACATCCATAATATTTCGACATAGATGGAAACGATTGGTAGGCGCATATCCCAAACCTCTGGAAAGAAGTGTCAGAATGTCCTTTAATAAGATAAAAGAAGACAAATTTGTTACTTCATTTTTCTGTGGTGTTTTACAGGCAGCCGTTCCCTTTGCCGATTAGGAGGCAAACGCTCCCTCTGTGGATATCTTCTTGTGATGCCTTCATCCGGGCTTTCTGACCCGTTTTGTCATTCCATAATCCTATTTATCCCTCTTGCATTCCACATCTCATCATAGACTGAACATAGAGTCATCTGACATTTCTTCCACACTCTCTTTTTCTATAGAATTAAAGCTGACTCGGTGCCCCATTTGATTGGGAATAAACACTCTGCCAGGGTAATTATTTTTCAGGATTGATCGACATATGTGATTGTCTTCTACTCCAATCATAAACCATTCCGGTTTGGTAGTCTTTCAAATGTATCCCTTTTTTTTCATTTTAATTGAGTTTCCAAGTCAGCTTTATTTGGTTTACTTTATGTGCAGGGTCTGGTATTGATCTATATTATCCAAATGTTGTAATTTCTCCTGAGCAATTTGAATATCATTACGAACTTGATTTAAAGCTCCCTCCTCAAATGTGAGTATTCATTTCATAAGGTGCTGCGAGCAATCCAATCGGATTTTTTCCATTTTCCCTTTTTTCTGTGTATATTGTTTTGGGTATCTTCTGAATGCATATTCCCTGTGGGTTCCTTTTTTTTTTTTTTTTTTTTTTTAATCAATATATTTCTGTAAAGTTGTAAAGTCCCAACATATTTTTAATTCTTCATCAATTTTTGTTTACTCATGTCACGATCCTAATCCTTGCCAGAAGAATTTTTAGCAAAAATATCTGCTGCTTTAAGAGTTGTACAATCAGAAATGTTTCTTAATGTGCATACCCAATATAATATTGTCTCTATCCAGGTCTGTAAGACAACATTATTTCAAGGAAAAAAAAATTCAAAAACATTGTAATAATTATTTGGAGCACAGAGCATAGGTCAGAATAGAAAAAACATATGAAACGAAAAATAGCCGACTCTCCTGTGTGAATAGTGCACTCATCCGATGACGCTTCTAATCATCCAAGAAACATTGTAGAAAAGAAAAAAATATTGGACTAGACACTGCTGATCTGTAGCACGATTATCATTATCATGAACACTTTACTTTGTATTGCCTGAATTAGTGAAGTGCGTACAGTTTAGTAGCACCTCTCTACAGTACAGTACAATAATACATACCTTATACCACTCTTTACCTGTGCCAGGATGGGCGGCTTCTTGGGGCACCAGGGGAGGACCCTGACTTTTTTTTTTTTTCTGGTTTACTGTATATAAAGTACATGACCCAAGGAAACTCCTGTAGTCAAAATATAGTGATTTCCAGAAGCTTTTTCTTTATGTAAGGGCTTGCTTGATATGTATTATCTGCTTAATTTTCTGTAATTTTGCATTCTGTTGGGTGACATTTTGGGGACCTCCAAATAAAATGCCAGTTTTCCATAGAGTTATGATCTCCACATACAATGGTTGTCCTGTAAATAACTATGAGAGAGCACTTGTACATTTCTAAAAGCCCATCCTACAATACTGTTCTGATGGTGTCTCATTCTGCGAAAGGGAGCAACATGACCACAGAAGAAAAAACTTGTTACTTCTGCAGAGAACTGACGTTTCCTTTTTTTTGTTTCCCTGATTTTACCAGACCTACTAAACATGTTGGACAATCTCTTTAATATTGACTTATCCACTGGCGCATTTCCAGCTAGATTTGTAAGTGAAACAATTATTTATCCATTTGCTGATTATTTCAGCAAAATTAGTTTCCTGATTTTCAACATTTTCAGAACTGAAAACCCAAACTTGTCTGGGAAGAATTAAGTAAAAGGGGAACTGGATAGTCATAGTGCCTGACACTGTTTTCCAGAAGAGAAGAGCTGTCACGCATGATGAATGAGAATTGATGACTTGCATTTCATCTTTGCCAAATATGTTTCTTGACTCAAACTGAGAATGAAGTTTCCGGAGTGGGTGGTTGTGCTTCTTCATTCCCATCAGGCTCTTACTGATTCACTGGCAGGAAGGGAAAAAATCTGGAGTCCGCTTTAAAATTCCAGATAAGAAAATAAAAAAGTGTTAAATCATAGATTGTCCAAGAAAGATTGTGTGCACAGTAAGCAGCCATTACTCATAGTGTGTCTACTTGGTCATACTCGGCTTTCACTTTCAATCTGACCATATTTAAAGGGAATTTGTCATAAAAAAATGAGTCAT
Source organism: Phyllomedusa bahiana (assembly GCA_025379985.1). Lineage (NCBI taxonomy): Eukaryota > Metazoa > Chordata > Amphibia > Anura > Hylidae > Phyllomedusa > Phyllomedusa bahiana. The sequence continues at coordinate 145,990 of JAODAL010000825.1, read as the reverse complement.
TGTTTAAGTTCCATTTTTATGTTAAACACATTTTTTAGGATTTTTTTAATGTTTCATATCACTTTTAATATTTTTTAATAATTCTTAAGTCTTGCAGTATTCACTTTGGCCACTAGGCCTTGCTTGCACTGCTTTAACAGCAGTCAGAGAGATGCTTTACAGTAGCTTCATGCATATACGGTAGGAGACTTAAGACTGACTCCGTCCCATTCACTTCTATGGGAGAGTTTTCTAGGCATGTTCTGTGACCTGGGGAGAAGTCACCTCTTGTGACTATCTCCTCTTGTGATTGGTGGATCCTGTGTTATCTATTCACACTGGTATCTCCTTTCAGTTTGACCCTCTTTGTGCTGATAATGAGCAGACTACTGAGAATCTTTCTGTACAGAACAGGAAGTGTCAGACTATTAGGCTTAGTGGCCAAAGTGAAAACTGCAGGACTTAAGAATTATTAGAAAATATTGAAAGTGATATGGAAAATAAAAAAAAAAGTAAAAATGTGAGTTAAACAGTAAGTCATTTTTGACACATTCCCTTTAATTTAAACGCTTATTGCCTTACTATACAGATATTGGCAAGTTATATTGTATGGTATTATGATACAATGTTTAAGCTATAAAAGTACTGATTCAGTAACTATACAATGGTTGTTTAATAACCTTGTATGAATGAAGAGAACATGCATTTGTTGATCTCTAGAAGTTTCCCCATTTTATATTGAGGGGCTAGACCACGTTGAAGTGAAAAATTGTCAGTCCACTGCGGATCCAAAGTGATGCACTCGATGGTGGTTTTTATTGCAGTTTTGGATGTGGATTAGCACCATTCAATAGGTTGCCCATATTCTGTCTACCTTGTGGAATCTTGGTAGTTACCGTGTAAATAATCATCAGCTTTTTTTTTTTTTTTTTTTTAGTGCCATGGATTTACAAATTAGATAGAAATAGATTCAAGACAGAACCTACATATATTTCAATATAGAATATAGATTGTGCAACAAAATCGACACAACGTCCCGCCGTGAGGGAGGGCTTTATTTAAAAAAAAAAAAAAAGGTCCAGGATAAAGTTTGTGAATGTTTGAACCCCCATAAAAGAAAAGAAAATGCACAAAAAGATTGTATCTCAATTGTATTTAAACATTATTTAAAGGGGTTGTACAGAGCCTGCTCAGCTTGTGGGCACAGCAGTGACCGTCATTTTAGCTCTGCTAGCCAAGCAGGGACATTGGTGACAGAGGGGTTTTAATAGCAGAGCACAAGGCTATAGAGCTCTAAAGGGTTCAAGTTTGTCAGTAAGAAGGATTAAACAATTTCTTATGCCGCTGATGAGACACAGCAGAGAGTGACATCACCTTCAGGCCAAAAATAATGTTGCACATGCTTTACATCACATTCATTACGTGTTTTACACCGTTTCTAGACACTTCTGCACCTCGTCCGAAAAGGGGCATGGCCTCGGCGAAGTTTGTGGAAAGTGGGTGTGGTTAATTGTGCAACATTGTGTGCCGCAATTTTGGTTAGTTAGTGGCATATAGTAAGTGAACTTATAAGAGGTGTAAAGTTAGACTAGACAGTTCTAGCCTGTACCAGACTTATCAACACTATGATAAACATCAAATGCACCAAAGGGGAAAAGAAAACTGGAGTGTTTCTTTAAATTGTTGAAAACCAACAAGTTCTTGATGTAGCAGATTGCAGTAGCAGATAAGAGTCCACCAACATGTCAAAGTGGTGATAACGAACGGACCTTTCAAACCTAATGACCCCTTTGAGACTTCACTGGTTTGCCCAAGTAAAAGTTCAGCAGTCCTCTTGAATAAATAAAAAGAAAAATACATTAGTCGTCCCCTGGCAGAAAATCAACATACAGTAAGAGCTCCTGCACATGGTCTTATTACAGATCTGTTTTTTAAAGAACCACAATAGGTATAGTGGTGCATGAGCCCTCTTTAATATATCTATATGCCTCATAGAGAATACCTAAAGAAGAAAAAAAATCATAGCATGCTCTGCTGGACTTCATATGTATAGTGACATACTTACCTAGACACATAGGGCAACATATGAAATTTGGCGTTAACATGGCAAATTTCATGTGCCTTACCTTACTCTAGAATGCGCCTGATTTATGAACCTGCTATACAGAGGGTCATAAATCCAGAATATTCTAGCGCTCTGGCGACCGTTCTGGATCAGGTATACGCTTTGAAAGTGGTATACCTGTTCCAGCTGTAATGCGCCCAGAAATGCTGTAGTGAAGTTATAAATATGTATTTTTACTACGGACCGGCCTCGTTCACACGGCTTATTCTGGGACTGATTTCAGCCGTACTGAGCGCTCCAATACAGCTGAAATCAGTCTCCGGCCTTACGGTAATCCACAGTTCTCATAGACATGCACATCATTTACGGCGTGTACGCGGCGAGAATAATGAATGTCTATGGGGCCGGCGAGCTGCCAGCGCCCCACCCCGCCCCCGCTGCGCGGCAGCCGGCGTAATTGCGGGGCGAAATACGTCCCTGCAATTACGTCGGCAATAAGCCGTGTGAACATTGCCTTCTAGCGCGCCTCGCCTCCCGTAGTGGCGTGCAGGAGATTTAAAAATGTATAAATGGGGCTGCGCCTGATATCGGGCTGAAAAGACGCCAAATATCTGGCACAGCCCCGTTCATACATGTCGCCCATAGCTCTAGAAGAGTATCCTGCTGTATGTTCATACACATGGAGCCTATGTACATGGAAGCTATAGAGGCTGTGTGCCAGTTTGCATGATCTATAAACCTTACGCAAATAATTGTTTCATAGAAGTAGTTCAGCGCAAATTACACGCCCAATTACGTGTCAAAATACGCAGTGTGAACATACCCTTACTGTGCTTTATATACCTTACTCCCTTCCATACTCCAGTGTTTGTTCACCTTGTTTCCTCTCTTATGCTGAGAAAGGTTCAGAGAGATGTGGTTTCAAAGGCTGAAAAAATCCACTTCCCATTTGGTCATATGATATCCTAGGCTCCACACAGGGCTTTTTCCTATGTGTGCAGACACAGATCTACTGAGCCTTATCTCCCCAGCTGATAGAGAGCTGCTGGGAGCCCGCAAAACATGTAATTAAGTTATACTGCAAGTATGTGAGTGTGTATGTATGTGTATTTATATACACACACACATATATATTCATTCCAAATGGACAGTGACCTGAAGCATACTGTCAAATATATATATATATTATATATATATATATATATATATATATATATATATATATATATATATATATATATATATATATATATATATATATATATATTTGGCAGTATGCGTCAGGTCACTGTCCATTTGGAAGACCCATTTCCGCCCAAGCTTTAACTCCCTGGCTGATGTCTTGATGATGTTTCAGTATTGCCACATAATCTTCTTTCCTCATAATGCCATGTATTTTGTAAAGTGCACCAGTCCCTCCTGCAGCAAAACAACCCCACAACATGATGCTGCCACCCCCATGTTTCACAGTTGGGATGGCGTTCTTAGGCTTCCAAGCTTCTCCCTATTTCATCCAAACGTAACAATGGTCATTATGGCCAAAGAGTTTCATCAGACCACATGACTGGTCTCCAAAAATGTAGGGCTTTGTTCCTGTGTGCAGTTGCAAACATGAATCTGGCTGTTAGAGGTTTCTTTTGAAGTAATGGCTTCTTCCTGGCAGAGTGGCCTTTCAGCACATTTATACAGTACTCGTCTCACAGTGAATAATGACACAATCTTACCAGCTTCCGCCAGCATGTTCACAAGGTCTTTTGCTTTTGTTTATATGTACATGTCGGACCAAAACACATTCATCTGAGAGACAGAACCCGTCTCCTTCCTGAGCGGTATGATGGCTGGACATTCCCATCTTGTTTGTATTTGCGTATAATTTTTTGTACAGATGAACGAGACACCTTCAGGTATCTGGAAATTGCACCCAAGGATGATCCAGACTTGTGCAAGTCCATAATTCTCTTCCTAATATCTTGGCTGATTTCTTTAGATTTTCCCAAGATGTTACACACAGAAGCAGTGTGCTTCTGGTGTGCATCAAAAAAACATCCACAGCTGTGTCTCTAACTCAGATGTTGCCAATAAACCAGAATTTTCCAAAGATGTGACATCATCATATGGGCTGTCCCAAATTGTTTAAAGGAATTGTAATCCTAGTGTATGTAAACTTTTGACTTTGCAGAAAGTAATAAAAATGCCTTAAATTCTCTCTCTCTCACATTTTCAGGTTTTTTATTTTTTCATGATCACACTCGTAGTACAGTAGCATTGTTCAGTTTTTATATCAGGAGCCTCCTCCCGCACACAGATCAGAAAGCAATGACATGCCCTACTGACTATAAAGTCAACAAAATAAATAAACCGACCGGTATTTGTCCTTTGCCGTGGGGATGAGCCATAACCCTTTAGAGCTCTGTAGCCTTGTACTCTGCAGTTTACAAACCTCCTGCATTCATGTCACTTAGACTCATCTAGGAATAGCAGAGCTGATATGTCAATCATTGCTGTAGACCCACAGCCTAACCAGGAAGTGTGAGGCTGTGTAGCGCAGGCTCTGTGATACTGTGTGGTGAGAACACCCCTTTAGATTACTTTCTTGTCTATGAAATGCCCCTTTTCCCATTGTGGCATTTGTTCTTCCAATGACCACAATAATTACTGGCTGTTTTTCCTCCATTTGGTATTTTCTTGCACCCGAAAGAGGATTGTTTGAATTCCATGTAAGGTGGACCAACCCAAAACGGGTGCCCTTTGTGCGATACAAGGGATCAAATGATGACCAACACACTGGAATGAGATGGTGCAAATTTAGTCTTCTGGAATACACAGATTTGCAGTCATTACTCTTAAGGAGGTAGCCACACTTGGTTGTTTCCCAATGAAACCATACTTTATGAAGTCTATTGGCTTTTTTGGAGAGGCACAATTTTTAGTTATAGCATTTTGTAGGTGGCAGGTCTAGGTGCAGACAGTATTACTCTTGCTCTGACATTACTCAGACTGCACCTAGAGCGCCAATAAACTCAGGAACATTGGCTATTTGAAAGACCTTTACATTTTTACCTTCACAGTAACAGGAGACATACCTCCTATCATTCTGCACGTTACGAGCTTGCAGTCACTCATTGCTGGAGGTGTACACCAGCTACCGGAAGCAAAGTGGCTACATTTACTTTCACTCTGACTTCACTAGTAAGGTTGAGAAAAATAACATAATTGGCAATATCCTCACAGACACAGTAAACTTGCATGTGGGCATGCCCATAAAATTTCATTTAGCGGAGATGGACAACATGACTCCCATGTGGCAATCTGCCCTTCTATTTGCAGTCCCTTGCACAGGCATCCACAGGTCTGGAAAAGTTGTGACATGGAAGCAGACCCTTTCCCCTATTCCGAAAGCCCATGAGCTGCCTCTGTGATATCTATGTAAACTCAGAGTATTTCAGTTTTTTATTCTTTCTTGAGCAGGAAAAGCAGAGTTGGCGAGCTTACATCTGTGATAAGTAAGTCTTTGAGGAGACAAAAACCCTCCTCCTCTGGGTTGCTTCCAAGCAGTGCAGAAATCAGGCCCAGGGGATGAGAAGCATTTTTGTCTGGACTTTAGCATAGTTAGGTTCAATTGAAGACTCTAACATTTTTCCCTTAAGAATACATGGAAGTCTTCCCAATTTCCAGGAACTAGGCATTCCAGTCTTACAAACACAGTTAAGCCCGGTACTTGTATATTTTATACTTTTATATCCAAAGTGTTTACAACGGCTGACTGACCAGCAAAAAACACAACATAAAAACAAAACCAACCCCCTTATAGGGAGACATGTGCTTCTTTGTTTTGCTGCTGGGAGTAAAGGGGCAAAAACCGTGCCTGACTGTGCAGCAGTGCCGGGGTTAATCTTGCATGGGAATGCATAGTTAAGAATCTGTGGTTGTAAGCAGAGCACTTCCTTGAGCAGAGTATTGTGACAGTCATGTGAATTCCCTAACGGATGCTGTTAATTGTGTTATACGCTGGTTTGACATTGGCAGAATCAATAGAACAGTGCAGCTTCCAGTGGAAAGTAACAGTTACTTGTGCGATACAAATCTGACTTTTGTCCTTCTCATCAGAGGTCTCGCATCATGCGTCTCAACACAAGCTCCCCGATAATGGTTGCTGCCCAGAGATAAGTTAAACAGGAACTCTTATCACGACTGCTCATTTTTAGAACTGAGGCGAAGGCCTAATATTCTCATGTTTGTCTCCTAAGAGCATGTCCCCACGGCACGGGTTTGCGTTTTTTCAGACCGCCAGATGTGATGTTGTTGTGTTTTTTGTGTTTGGTAATGTGTGTTTTTCTTCTCCCCCCCTTTCGAGCAACAACACACCCACTCGCGCCCTGCCCTCCCCTCCCTATCACGCCGCCCAATCCCCCCCCCCACCCCATTCCCAACATGCAGCGGTCCCCACACTGCACGGGTTGTCCGTCGCCTTTTTTCCCGCCCTAGGTACCACCGCCCGCAAAACATTCTACAAGCACAATCTTCTGTCCGGTTTTTGGAAGGAATCTGTGCTTGTGAATGTGAAGGGGGGACCGGTATTTGTCCTCTGCCGTGGGAACGCACCCTAAGGCTATGTTCACACGGCTTATTTTAGAACGTATTTACGTCGCAGTGAACCGAATTCGTATAATCCGTTCCGAATCTAGTTGTAAATCAGATTGCTAAATAAGTGTCACTTAGTGTGGCACGTATTTCACACGACTGATTTTTACCAATCCACCATTCATGTGGTAAAATCCGTGCGAAAATCCGCCAATAAATTGACATTGCAAATCCGCGGCGGCAAAGTACAGCACGGAAATCCACGTGACGTCTGAACGACGACAACGTATTTCCCATTAAAACCAATATTTAAATGGCCTAGCCAACTTATTTCAGACTCGATTTTGCGATACGGATTTAACGATCAGTAATACGGCGGCAAAATTCAGTTCGAAATAAGCCGTTGTGAAACGAGGCCTAACTCTCCGATTTAAACCCTGCTCATCCATTTCTTCAGCTGTTTGACATCTCCACTATTAGACTGTGTAAATTCAAGAGAGTCTGTCACCAAAATACTGGGCGACCTCTATGAATTCACACGCGCCATTTTTGTAATATGGCGCATTCACACCAAACTTTGGCGCATTAAAATGTGTCGTCAGGTGCTCATTGCGCCAAGTTTGGCCAGATGTCTGTTCATGCATCTATAGAACAGTCAATATATGGCTAAGGTGAATTCATAAACGTCATCCTCTGTTTTTTCTGTGTCTTTCACAGAATCATTATAGAATCCTGTGATCACTATATTGTAATCTATGTGACCTGGATTTTCTTCTAGTAAGATACACTACAGCTGCACTGAATTCTAACTGTATATCAGAGAGATTCCCACTACAGACTGTCATGGCACATCACGAGATACAGGGTCGTTCCTAGGCTACATTGCACTCAGGGCAGGGTGTAGAAATTTCTCCCTCCCACCTTGGTAACATAATGCCCTCATGTGAACAGCATGACATCACCATCCAACTAGATCCAGGAATATACAAAAAAAGATATAACACATGTAATATGTAAAAACTATAATATTAGTCGTACAGCTACCAAATAACCACTGTACACAAAAACAGAAATCCATGGCTAATTGTACAATTGCCCTACTTAAAACACATATCCAAGAACATAGTGGACTGAATAATACCGCACACCATGTCCACATATGACCAGCACATAGTGAGCTGAATAGTACCGCCACACCTGACCCACATAACACAGCCACCATAGTGACTGAATAATACCGCCACCACCATGACTCTCATTATCCCCACCACATTAGTGAATGAATAACTTCCGCCACACCATGACCTCATATCACCCCACATAGTAATTTAATAATACCACCACACCATGACTCATATCCACCAACACATAGTGATTCTGAACAATCACACCCACCAATCGTCCTCATATTTCCACCACATAGTGACTAAATAATTACACCCTTACAAGTAGTATTTGGCTTCCAGTAACACCTCTAACGATGATGATCACTCATTAACTACAGTACACCTCATTCCAGAGAAACTCACCTCCTCAGCCTGCTTGTCTACTAAACACCAGAGACTGTCTGTCCGTGTCTCTGACATTCATATCCTCTCTTAATCTCAAACTAAACCTCACAAAAACCGAACTTCTTGTTTTTCCACCATTCTACTAACAACCCCCATACTGCTATTTCTCTCTGTGTGTGGCATTCACCATAACACCTTAGGCAGCAGGCCCGATGTCTTGGGGTTATTTCTAGACTATGATCTGACCTTCCAGCCCATATATCACAATCCCTTGCCCGACTCCTGTCATTGCCCCCTCAAGATCATCTCCAGAATCCGTGTCCTTTTTCTACTGTGGAAAAACTCAAACTCTTCTCTTGTTGCTCCTTATTCATTCTCGTCTTGACTACTGTCAACGCCTTGCTTATCTCGGTCTCCCCTCTACTGTAAACTCTACCCTCTCCAATTATCTGGAATGCAGCAGCCAGGCTTGTCTTTCTCTACAGCCGCTATACTGATCCTCTACCCCTGTGTCAGTCACTGCACTGGTTGCCCATACAGTTACAGAATACAGCATAAACTATCTCTATCCACTCATATAGCTTCCACAGTTGCTGCCCCCCCATACATCTACCTCCCTCATCTCTGTCTACCAACCTGCCGCTCCTCTCGCTCAAGCTACGGACATCAAACTACAGACTACATTCTTTCCAACCTTCCCATGCCAGTCTTAAAGATTTTGATACGTGCTGCACCATTCTCTGGGACATCCTAACACGTACCATCAGGCTCAATCCCAGCCTTCGCCGTTTTAAGAGTGTTCCTGAAAACACATCTTCTCAGGCAGGCCTACCAAAACCACTCATTTGTAACCCCCAACCTTCTCATCACACAACATTTGTCACTCCTCACTAGGGCACTCACGGCCACTTATCATGTATATAGATGTACAGTCATGGTGGGCAGGTTTCACCAAATTTTTATTGTATAAACCCTACACCATATTTGCTACTAAAGCTTGAGCTGGGCCAATTGGTTAAATTTAGCACTTCTCCCCCCTTTGTTTCCCCCCAGGCACCCTCTTTGATTCTGTAAGATCTTGCCGAGCAGGGCCCTCACACCTATGTGTCTCCCTTTAGTCAGCTTTCACTGTGTAATGTCTGTTCTTTTGTCTGTAATTATCCACTCTACATTGTGTAATAGTGGCTGCGAAATATGTTGGGCTATATAAAATAAAGATTATTATTATTATTATAATTACTGAATATAAACCATTATACTACAACCGCAATATAAATGGCATTCCATGACATACAAGAGGATACCATGCTGTACACAGGCTTTGCAGACTTATAAAGCGATTCCCAGGTATAACTTGCATCCACGGGGGACTTACAGGAGACTGCTCTGAGAAATAGTATTTTTCTTCTCCAAACTGTTCAGACCGCCATGATATCTTATCCTAGCCACAACTCCTTCACCTGTAGAATTTACAAAACATGCCTCTTAGACTCCCTCACTTTATTAGCATTTCTACCCAAAAAAAAAAATCTATCTCTGTATAAACGCAGCATCTAATGGTATATTACCCACTTGTGGTCCAAAAACAGTAAAAGTGCCCCCAAATGGCTATGGGGCTCCCATTTGTGCACCAAGTTTTAGTCTGGTTTTGTATGCCAATATTGGAAGTAGTTAGATTCCCTAAGACAGTATATAGGTACACCCCCAAATTATGTAGGTAGTCCTCAATTAGGTAGGTGTATGGCGCTAATTAGGTAGGTAAATTTATAGGTCTCCCAACAGGTAAGTATCTACAGATACCTACAGATAGGTAGTTACAGAAGTGTCCCAATAAGTAGAAATATAGGTTTCTATTCTGTAGTTATATAGGCCCCCTGTAGCCAGGTAGCTGCCCCATGTGGCTAATGCAAATAATATTTAAAAAAAGTACTTGCTTCTCCATGGTCTGTGCGGCCAGGTCTGGCATAAGGGGCGTGATGATGTCAGGCCAACTACTCTTCCACAGCTCCCGGGATCTTAGGCTTCCCCGAACGGGAGATCGTGCAGGGTCATGTTGAAAGCCATGCATCACGCCCCCTGAGAGACTGATGTGTATGTACAGTGTTCACTGAGCGCTGTACATACAAGGGAGAAGGCAGGAGGGCAACGATCCATCCTGCTTCCTCCCTGTAAGAGCAGCTGCACGGAGTGTATGTAGCTGGTAACTCTGCAGGCCCATTGTAAAACGGCCGTACAGAGTCAGAGAGCAATCGCCAGGCGGGTGAGGCAGGCAGCTATGGCACCCCCTCTGAGTGGCACCCTGGGCGATAGCCCCGTAGGAACAGCCCTGGCGAGATAATATAGTCCGAAAGGTGTGCGTCTCAGAGGTAGTACCCACAGCTATCTCGGGAATGGATCCCTGTAAGTTACAGCTCAGAATGGAGACCTGGTCAGGCTTGCGCACAACTCTCTATTCTGATCTATGGGAGTTATGAATACAGCCAAGCGCTGTATTCAGCTGTACTTGGAACTCCCGTAGAACAAAATGGAAAGTCATGTAACCGTCTCTCCATTCTGAGCTGTAACTTTCAGGGCTGATTCCCGAAACAGGTGCAAGTCCTACCTCCCCCATATCAGACTTTGATGGCATAATTGCTAGGATATGTCATCAAAGTATATGGCGAGAATACCCCTTTAACTTGTTGCCAACCGCCCATTAATTCTATATCTCTGGCCAGTCGACATTTGACTGTGCAAAGACGTTTTAGAGCTTCCTTGTGGAGTTCACAGCTGTACGGTGATCATATAGGGACAAGCGTGGTCAAGCCTGCCACCAAGAATTTCCAGGCCCCATACAGCCAAAGAATCTAGTCTAGTAGTGTCAAACTCCGTTTCACCAAGAGCCACATCAGCATTATTGTTGCCCTCAAAAGGCCATGGTGTGCCACGTGGTCAGTAACAGTCAAAGAAGCCCTTTAAGGTTGTAGAATAGCCAGGCCCTTCCACCTCCATAGCACCAAGCTTCCTAAATGGCCAAATGAGCAGCTCATCTTGGCGTGTACAAAAAGCAGCAATGGCCACGTAGTACCGCAGTATACTGTAAGCGTCAATTACTGCATGCACTACACGAATACAAATGGTCTACTGGTAAGATTTTTATGATAATTAGTTGGATCTTGGTTGGGGAAAACCATTGTATGGTGAATAATTTGTGTCCTGAGGCCATTGAGGGGTCCTTTATATATTTTCTTTCTGGCATTGCAGACATTCTTTTTAATGCACTGAAAAGTTTATGTCTAAACTGTTTGTGCCAGATTGCAATTTTAAAGCATGTAGAAGTTCAGAATGTCCTAGTCATTTGCACAGTACTCTTTTGTGTTATAACGAAGTACCAGTCTTTATAAAGTAGTTAGCTATCCATTCATAGAGTTCTGGAGCTGCACCTCTACTAAACTGTGATGTGCTGGGATGTCCTGGGAAGATTTTCCCATGTCTGACCCTGTCTTTAGAACATCTAACCTTGGCTTGCTGTGCTGGCCACTGGCTAATCCAAAACTGTCATCTTTCTGCAGTAATCTGAACCAAATGTACAAAGTTAAAAGTTCTATTTGTGATGATCCAGTAAATGTTCAATAATATAGTACCCACAGGATCACAAAGATAACCAATTCAAACATTTCCAGATTAGCATCCAACATTTTGAGGAAAAAAATAGCTAATAAAATTGAAACACATTTTGCCCACAAGAAATGGAGACTATGCCCACACTAAATTGATGTTTTATGTTTACCACAGAGTAGCAATCACAGATGATTTTATAACTGGTGAAATAGCAGTGGTCAGTGTGGGTAACTTCAGAATCTCACTTCCTGGTTATGCTGTGAGTGGGTCTATAGCAGTGATTGTAACAGGAATAGTTGGGAATATCAGAGCTGATCTGCCAGTAACATGACTACTAAAGGTTTATAATCTGTAGTGCATAGCTTTAAGGGATAAAACCGGTCATTAACTTAGATCAGTTATCCTCAAACTGCAGCCCTCCAGCTGTTGGGAAACTACAGCTCCCATCATTCCCACGGTTATAGATTATTTTAAATGCATGATGGGAGTTGTAGTTTCCCAACAGCTGGAGGGCTGCAGTTTGAGGATGCCTGACTTAGATAAACACGTTTCGTGTTGGAAATAAGACTCGGCAGTGAGTGACTCATCCGTGTCAATGAATGGCAAGCTATGGAATCACAATCAGATAACAGAGCGCAAAAAGAGGTGGTCGGTAACCTAAAGAAGCTTGCTAGCAGTAGATAGTCGTCTTTATAGTCTGAACAAAGCAAAATCAAAACAGCAATGTATTTGGTAAAGTTCTTCATTTACCTTTCCCTACATGTTAAAAGCTAATAGTTGTAATAAGAAAACCCCTTTATAGTGCTTTTACTGTGAAGAGTAACTGTCTACGAGTAGCAACAGACAAGCCCCAGTGTTAGATAATCCAAACTCACAGTGGGCGCCACCATATGCCATAAAATCAACAGAGCACCAAACGGCCCTGGGAGTGAAATTAAGCACCCCGATCATCTGTGTCTGAAGCTTCATGAAATGGATTTCTATTGTTAAAAGGGTTTTACCATGACTTAAAATCCCCTGCACTGGCGTGTGAATGAGGAGGGTGGCACTTGCGGCCTCAATCACTTCTATGGAAGATTCGGAATATAGCAGTGTGTGCTTTCAGCTATAATCAGGAGATCCCATAGAAGTGAATGTAGAGAACAGCCGCAAGCACCACCCTCCTCATTCACATGCATGGTCAGGTTACAGCTAGCTGCGAGCGGCCAGTGCAGGTGATTTAACTTCATAGTAAAACCTGTTTAACCCCCTTTTGACTGACTCATCCGGCAAAGGGGGGTTTTGCAGCCCCCAGCCCTAACTGCCCGAAATGGACTGATTTAATGACTCTTGTAACAGAACAGTCTCTCTAAACGTTGAGAAGCAAAGGAAACCTCCAATCCCCGGGGTTGAACCCTTTGATTGCCCCAGAGCTGTCTGTATAGCAAGCATGCGGTCAGGGCAGAACGTGTGCTGCCCTGACTACAGCCTGTGTCATACTGACACCGTAATACTGATTGCCAAATCTGGGTTTGGAGGATGCCCCAAAAATGCTAGCTACTAGCCTGCATTGTACCTATTGTATAGAATAGAATTGTATATTAGATAGCAACTCAAGTGTCATCTTTGGTAAAATATAAACCTTGAAAAACCTCTCTAGTCCAACAATTTGGTAGTGTAATAAAACATTTAAGTATGTAAAAATGGATCTTATACACAGTGAACTCCAAGGGCGACATGTATGAACAGAGCGGTGTCATATTTTGGTGTACTTTGAGCCAAACTGTTGAAGTCCTGTTCTACAGATTATGAACTGCACCGTATCCCATACACCAAAACACCACACAATCTGTGGCACACACAACACTTTTGAATGCCTCACAGATGGGGGCGTGTCACGCCAAAGTCGTACAGGATATGCCGAATGCACCAAAGTTTGGCACAAAACTGTTGTACAAATCCAAACCAGTTTCAAAGTGGCATGGCTGGAAAGAAAAAGTCCCCCTTTTACGAAAAAAAGTAAAGTGCTCTGAGACACTTTCATGCTGTCTGATTGTACACTATTAAAAACGGAGGTAAAACGGAAAAACGAAATAGGTTCTTCGTCCCCTTAAAAGGGGGGTTTTTCCCCAAAGTAATGTTGAGTGGGATCCTCCAAAATGGGTATTTAATCACTTTTCTAAATATATGTGATTTAAAAAAAAATTGCAGTCTGAGATAGCTACAGTTTGTCTTACCTGCCCTTAGTTACTTAACAGCTTGCACTAGATACTGCCAGGCAGAGTGACAAGAGCTGCTGGCCGGGCTTGCGCAGAGAACACTTCTTATCTGATGAAAGGGAGCTGCAGAAGCTTTCAAGGCACCGGGTAGAAATATGTTGTCTTTTTCTAGAAACACAATAGATTTATGTAGTAGGTGGGAAGGAGATATTGGCCCTATAGAGCCTAATATTTGGGAGGAGATACTGAGGACCATACCATTGATTTCAGTGAGTGAACAGCATCGAATCTCTCAATTATTCTTACTACATCGCATTTACAGAACTCCTCTATTTCTGCATAAAATTGGAATTCGGGCCTCTCCTCTGTGTAATAGGTGTCATGTGCACCCGGCCTCTCTGATGCATATGTTTTGACATTGCCCTAAACTAGAGCGATATTGGATTTTTATTGTCCAATTGATCCAGCGTATTTTTCAAATTACAATGGAAATGAATCCGTTGGTTTGTATTTTGGGATATGTAGGAGACTTAACGGTTTCAGAGGCTGAGAAAATCGCGATATCTAGACTTTTATTTATGGCAAGGAAGTGAATAGCGACAAAATGGCTGGATGCAGAACCTCCGTCAGCACAGGAGTTTGTTAATAAAGTGAACTGGCTGATTGCTCTGGAGAGAGGGGTGTATTATAAGGAGGAGCCAAACTTAAGTATAATAAATATTGGGCTAAATGGCTGGATACTTCTGGTCTTGCTGCACCGAACTTAGTTAGGCAGAGGGTGTTGGGGATCTCGGTGTAGAGGTTCCTGGGATTGTGTCTATGGCAGTTGTGTGGATGGAGGCCGTCCGACAGCCAGGTACAATTTTTATTGTGACAAGAACTGAATGTTATTAATATTGCATTGCTATGTGATTGTAATGGATATTTACTGCTCTGAATCTGGAGATGGATTTGGGAGGTGGGCTGGGTTGTGTTTTGGGGATAAAAGTTTAAATTTGGTCGTACAATGACATATACTGTATTCTGTTTGTATTACCTTATATCTGACCAATAAAAAGTGTATGGTTAAAAAAAAAAAAGAAATGTTGTCTTTTGTATACAGAATCCACTAGTTGTAGTGTGATTATCTGAGTAGATCCCTGCTTTATCTGATGACCGGGAACATGAAGGAGCTTTCAAGAGGCTGAAGGAGAAAGGTGTTGTCTTTTGTATACAGAATCCACTAGTTGTAGTTTGATTGAGTGAACATTTCACACGATCCCTTATGCAAGGCTCTGTGCTCTGGCTGTGTCTCTCTCTCTCTCAGCTCAGCGTGGCTTGTTTACATTTGTTTCTTAGCAGATAAGCCACGTCCTGGCAAAACCCCTTTAAGTGTCTCTCTTTTGACCATCTAAAAAATTGGGAGGTATGCTTTCCTGTTCCATCATGGCTGTTCCTCCTGTACAGAGACCAGGGCCTAAAAGGAAATGCGAGTGAACACCACAGAGGCCTGACTTCCATCCCGATCTGGATCCAACATACTTCAGTAACAGCTATCCACTGATCTACTATAACATCAAAACCATTCGCTACATGGCTACAAAACGACTACAGGCTAGCCTTCATTCCCAACATACAAAAATGAGCATTGATCGACTATGATGGTCACTGGTTGTTCTTCTTTAGAAATAAGTAATTATGGGATAGTACAAGGGACTCATATTTAAATCTACTTAAATCTTAAACCAACCGCTCACTATACACATATTTTATATATGCTGTTGACCACATAGTAACGCTACCAGGGTGGGACCATCTGTATATGGCAAAGACATCGACTTGTTGTGCAATGCCATGGGCGTCCTATTCATATATGTCGGATCAGATTCATGATTCCATTAAAAATCAGAATAGTGAATGACAAAAACGGAATAAAACTATTTAATTGCTCAGCCCTACCACACAGCATTCATTCATTTTCAAAGTGGAAGTCAATGGGCAGCATGTGCTAGTAATACATGCCCATTGACTTGTACTATTCTAGAACTATTATACTGATAATGGAAGGCTTAATTGCCACAAGTGGGTACTTTGATCGTTCACTCTGCATATTCGATGCACCACTGAGTAAAGGTGACTGTCTACAATGATTCCTACAAATCAGCAATTTGACTGTAGCTTCCGAATGTGAAGAAAGCGTCCATACATCTGGCGATTTATCCAGAATTGTGGTGAAGTTGTAGTCGCCTGGTAAAGACGTGTGGGGAAAGAAATCCAAATGCTTCATGCCACTAGACAGTTCTGCGTTGCAACACTCTTTGTAATTGCAAGAAAATTAAGAGACTTCACAAGAATTTGCTGGTTGTACATTTGAAATTATTAGCATTCCTGAAGATCTGCAACTTCAGCTATACAAAGCAGTTGTCTGCGAGTCTTTACATATCTAGGACGATCATATGCCTTAGGCTATCATGTATAGCCACCCTTACTAACATAGTTTTCATGGATAGTACAAGTGACCCCATTGATGTCCAGATTTTACTGCTAGACCTGAGTAACATAGTTGTAGAATAGCACAAGTGACCGAGCTGTTCATGTAGTATGGTTTAATACCAGAGTCATGTAGAGTATGAGTAAGGAAGATTAGTAATTCTGAAATTATTTCAATCGCCATGAAAAGCATTCTGTCATAATTTTAACCCAGAGCACTTTATCTAATCAGAATGTTGCACCCATTCCCATATCTTCCAGAAATGTATTGTATGCAGACCTATTTGCTGCATGCTTTCTTAATGCGATTGTTTCTATCAAGGAAGAATATTGTATAGAAATACAATGTATTTAGACGATACCACTATAGGTACATAGTAAACCTTGGTAGAAATGACGGCATCAAGGAACGCTGTATACACAGACGGGAAGCTCTGCAGCCACTGGGATGTATTTCCCCTGGCTTTCCCCTGTAACAGGAGCGATTATACTAACCCCAGTTACAGGGGATTTGCCCCCTACCCACCTCCCAAAAAAGTGATATAAAAATGCCCCGCAAAAGGTCTTTATCTGACCTTATGGTGGGCACAATATGTAAAACAAAGTAGCAAAAGACAAACATAAAATTACAATAAAATAAATACCATCAGCCCAAACTGCAACTTTTAGCCCCGACGACCCTAAAGCCATGTTCACACGGCTGAATTGTGGGACGTATGTCGCCCCGCAATTACGCTGTGTACGGGGGCGGGGTGGGGGGGCCGGCAGCTCGCTGGCCCCATAAACATGCATTATCCACAGCACATATACGCCGTGAATAAGTAGCATGTCACTTCTCTCCCCGCTCGCCGTATTGTGCGAGCAGGGAGAGGAGACGTAATCCATAGCTCTCTATGAGAACTGTGGGTTACCGTAATGACTGGGACGTATTCCAGCCGTATTTGAGCGCAGTACGGCGCGAATTACGGACTGAAATACGTCCCAAAATAAGCCGTGTGAACATAGCCTAACACTGATATACAAATGTCCGTGTTAGAAAAGTGACACAGTTCGAAACTTTTTATTTTTTTAGTGCCACTGTTCCTGTTAAAAATAATTAAATGAAAAAAGTGATAAACATTTAAAAAAAAAAAATAATTAAAAATTACCTAAAAATCAGGTCTACCACGGAAAACTTATTCACAATAACCGAGCACAAGAAAGCATTGTAGCGTTCAAACCTGCATCTACTACGCAAAAGGAAAACCTATTTTATTGACAAAAAAATGCCCCAACAAAATCACAACCAAAACGTAACAATGAAATACTCCCAAATCATATAGCTAACAAAAATAGAAGAAAAGGAGCTTAATCCACCACCAATTAATATAAAAAACATTTATTAAATAATTTGAAAATCTCACAACATTACAAAAAGCAAGATCCCACAGTTGAAATACAAAGAGACGCATTACAAAAGTGTACAAAACGTATAGGGTGAAAGGTCACATATATAAAGAGAATTATCAATGTGTAAATATCTCCAATAGATACATATAGCCCATAAATGACTACATCTAGACCAATACACCACTATCTACAAGTGCAGTAAACTAAAGATTGTAATAAACGTAAATTACCCATGTTTCAATAAAGTCCATATACCTCCAGTCAGGGCAAAAGGAAAACCTGCCTGGTCAAAAAAGGGGTAAACGACCTGATCAGGAACTGGTTATAGGGGTTTTGCCACGATGTAATGTTGACGTGGGATCCTCCAAAATGGCTATTTAATCACTTTTCTAAATATATGTGATTACAAAAATTGCAGTCTAAGAGAGCTACAGGCTGCCTTACCTGCCCTTAGTTGCTTCAAAGCTTCTATTAGATACGACCTGACGAGCTGCTGGCCGGGCTTGCTCAGAGAACACTTCTTATCTGATGAAAGGGAGCTGAAGAAGCTTTCAAGGCACCGGGTAGAAATATGTTGTCTTTTGTATACAGAATCCACTAGTTGTGTGATTATGTGAGTGAACATTTCACACGATCCCTTATACATGACTCTGTGCTCTGGCTGTGTCTCTCTCTCTCTCGGCTTTGTTTACATTTGCTTCTGAGCAGATAAGGCACGTCCTGGCAAAACCCCTTTAAGGATGATTTTAGAGAAGTAAATGTTGACCTTAGAAGAAGCACAACTTGATGTCAGCCTTCGATTCCACCGATCTTCAATAGAAAACAAATATAAGTTATTGCACTTTGGCTCCAGGATCTGACCATTGGGCTTGAACATTTTTTTTTCTTTTAATTAGTGCTTGCTTTTAATAACATTATTCCAGGACTTGATTTTGTTTTGTGTTAAATTGTAGTTTGTGATCTACAGCACTTACAAGATTGATGGAAACCTTTGGGGAAATCCATGAACTGCAATAGCAAATGTGATGTCTGGTTTCAAGATTAGATGATTTTTTTTTTTTTTAAAGGAAGAATAGGTTTCTCATTTTCTTGAATTCTGCATATTTAATCATATTCTGCTTTAATCATTGAAGGATCTAGTGTCTTTGTTCTATAAATAAGCAATTTGACTTTTGCTCAATTATACTTAAAGGGGTTGTCTCGCTACAATGATTGGGTTTTAATTAAAAGATCTTTAAAAAAACAAGCAGCTTTGCAATATATGTTCATTACAAAATGTCCTACTGATTTTTAGTTTTCCCTGTTAGTAGTAGTACTCAGCTTCTCAAATCTCTATTAGCAGCTGACCTGTTTATCTCTATCTCACTGGCTGTCAGGTCTGATAACTCATCACCTTCAGAAAACAGGTCCAGAGCACAGAGCCCCTCCTGCCAAAATGCTTCTGTAGGGAGGGAGGGGGGGGGGCTCTGGCTTCTGTTTTGTGTGCCGGGATTAACCCTGTGTGTGCCTGCTTCTCCTGCTCCTACACAGATTGAGGAAGCAGAGGTGAGGCTGATCTGTATCAGTAGATTGAAAGCAGTGACCCTGTGTTTTTACAAATCTTTGTCTGGGGAGCTGCGATATACAAAATAGAACAGATCAGGGAGCATGTGAACGTTCATGCTTTTTTAATTAGTAAATATTGTGTTATAGTAACACCCACAGCTGCCTTGGTTGTTCAGACAGGATTTTTTTGTTGCTGGAGTTGTGGAATTTGTATGTACGCGGGGGGTATAGGAAAACTTAAATCCCCCTGCTTGCTATTGCAACACGCTTCACAGAACTCTCCACACTCATAGATCGCCCCTCTCTGCGTCTCTATGGAGTGACAATCAGCTGATCTAGCAGCAAGAGCCTGCGCGCCCTAGGCGGGCACAAAAGGGGTTTAAAACCCTGGAGAAAAACCCCCCCCCCCCCCCCCCCAAAACCCCCTCCGCTGTATAGAAGTTAAGAGGAAGCTTTCTGTGTGCTGAGGGGAGGGGGGGAAGAGGGGGAGAAAAGGGAGACAAAAGCACCCCCCGAATTCAAAAATCCTTTGCTCCTTTGCCTTTCAAGGGGAGGCTGAAAGCTTGTATTTAGACAAAATCCTTTAAAAGGAAAATTTGTCAAATTTTTTTTTTTTTACTTGTTTAAATCAAGCACTGATGTTTTAATTTTTCTTAGCCCATATTTATTTTCTGATTGTAGATGTCAATTCAGTTGGCTCTATATAATTGTGGTAGCAGAATTATTGCCTGCACTACTTTTAACAGCATTTAGAGAGACTTGATCTCTATATGAGAGTTTTCCAGGCATGCTGTGTGACCTGGGAAGAAGTTACTGTGCAGGGTGGAGGAGAGGGTGAACTGTGACATCCCCTATTGTGACTGGTGAATCCTTTATCTGTACACATTGGTGTCTTCTTTCAGTGTAACCCTGCTTTTACTGATAAGGAGTAGACTGCTGAAACTCTCTCTACAGAACAGGAAGTGTCAGACTATTAGGCCTAGTGGCCAAAGAGAAAACTGCAGTACTTAAGAATTTAAAAAAAATATTGAAAGTGATATTGAAAATAAAAAAATAAATAAAAAACATAAAAACGGGAGCCAAACAAGTAATTTTTATGACAAATTTCCTTTAATGGAATAAGTATAGTTTTGATTATACCTGCTTAATGTCACCTATTTAATTCCTCTCGGTACTTTTTTTTTTTTTTTTTAAGTGTGTGACACTTTGCAAATCTGGGTGAATTGTTGTGAAGTAACGTGTTATCTAAAGGTCTCATGCCTCCTCTAACAACATCTAGTCGTGACTGCAAGGTTGTGCCATTGTGATGGTACCTCTATGCAGCGTGAAGATATGTTTCTCTAGAAACAACCGTAGAATAGATCTGTAGTAGGACATTTACTTGACAAGATTTTTGTGCAAATCAGACTAAATTTCTGTTTTGCCTCCACTTCAAGGGTATGTGTAAACACAGCATAAAAATTATGGTGTAAAAACAGCCTAAAACCCGCAGTAACAATCTGCAAATTCAGCAATTTAACTCTGCATGAAGTATGTGATTTGTAATTTGTATGTCTCGCAGAATAACAGGAGAGCCCCCATAGATTGTTATACACTATAAATCGCTTTTCTGTGGTACTCCGTGCATTCTTATGGAATGTCATATAGTCATCCACAGATTCGGTTGTCTAGCCTTTTTCGTATTGAGCTTATAAAGAGAATTTTTATTTCAGCATGATAAACCGTATTTGTGACACTCTCAGAATTTCAAAGTAAATATACTTCTAAAGCTGCTATTGACATGAAATTCTCACCAGATGTTAGTAACAACCCATCCAAGCCACATAGGCAAATAAGTCAAACCATTGATACCCATAAGTGAACATATGTGTAATAACGAGAAATGATACAGGGGAAAAAGTATTGAACACGCTTACTGCAATGTATTTAATACGTTGTACAAAAGCCTTTATTGGTGATGACCTCAAGACGCCTCCTGTATGGAGAAACTAGTCGCATGCATTGCTCAGGTGGGATCACGGCCCGTTCTTCCAGACAAACGCACTTCAAATCCCATACTATGAAAACTGAGCTTTAATTCCTGCAATAGATTTTCTATTGGATTCAGGTCAGGTGATTGGCTGGGCCATTCTAGCAGCTTTATTTTCTTTCTCTGAAACCAATTGAGAGTTTCCTTGGCTGTGTGTTTTAGATCATTGTGTTACTGAAATGTCCACCCCTGTTTAACCTACATCATCCTGGTAGGTGGCAGCAGGTTTTTATCAAGAATCTCTCAGTACATTTGTCCATTCAGCCTTCCTTCAATTATATGAAGTTTGCCAGTGCTGTATGCTGATTCAGCCCCACGCTTCAATCTTCACTGTTGTATGGTGGTTTTTTCCGGTTGATATACAGTACCTTTTGGCTTCCAAACATGGTGTGTATTATGACATCCAGTTAAATTGTGGTCTCATCTGACCAGACTATATTATTCCAGTATTTCACAGGCTTGTCTAAATGTTGAACATTCCATCCCTGAACAAAAAGCATGTTCAAGTGCGTTTAGTCTTGTGTAGCTTACAGGCCATGGGGGTTGAGTGCATTACTCATTTTCTTTGAAACAATTGTACCTGCTGTTTGCAGGTCTTTCTGTAGCTCTCCACAGGTGGTCTTTGGCTCTTGCACAATTCTTCGGATAATTCTTTCACTCTGTCTGAAAGCTTGCACCTGGTTATGGAGCACCTGGTTATGGCCGTTTTATGGTGAAATTAAGTTCTTTCCACTATAGCCACAAAATTGCTCGCTGGGACCTTCAGTAGTTTTAGAAATTCTTCTGTAACCAATGCCTTTGGTATGTTTTGTAATGATAAGGTGCGAAGATCTTGAAACAGGTCAATTGTTTTACCCATCATGATGTTTCTTATATGGCACCTTAGTAATGAGACATTCTCTGTTTTTTTTTTTTGTTTTTTTTTTTAAATCAGTTGAACCAGCAATTTTTCAGAAAGTGGCAGGATTGTTGTCTAATTACTGAGTCAGCTAGTGTCATGACTTTCCATGGCTTTTTGCGCCTCATTCTTCATGTGTTCAAAACCGGTCTCATTTCTCATTATTGGACATAACTTAATGTATGGATATCTATGGCTTGATTTATTTGCCTGTGTGGATTGGATGGGTTGTTACCGACATCTGGAGAGAATGTCATGTCAATAACCCCTTTAGAAATATATTTACTTAGAAAATTGGTGAGGTGTTCAATACTTATTTCACCCGTTGAACGTTTTTAAATATACCGTGTTTCCCCGAAAATAAGACACCCCAGAAAGTAAGACATAGCAGAGATTTTGGTGAATTCCCGAATATAAGGCACCCCCCGAAAATAAGACAGTGGAAATCATTGCTGCAGCTCCCCATACACAGGGCTGTCCCTAAGGGTGGGCAGAGGAAAGGTGGGAGGAGGGGGGGAGGGGGGGAGCGGGCGGGTGGTCCCAAGCTTCGCTCTCTCCGAAAAATGGCCCTGTGACATATTGTTGTAGAAGAGTTTTGAAAGACCTGTGCAGGGAGGTCAGGTGACTGATGTTACCACAGGTCCCGAACATCCCAGGGCAGGAGACATTGTACAAGCAAGTGAAAGATGGGGGGGGTGAGAACAGAGCACTGATACTGACACACACATCTCACAGGATGGCTGATGAGGCATGCTGGGGCTTCTAGTTCCTCAAGTCCCAGCATGTCACATTTGCCATCATTTGAGATAAGTCAATGCAGCTGCCATAAAATGTCCTTTACATACATATATCCTATGGTTTGTGACTCTAAACTTTGATAGATTATATATATATATATATATATATATATATACATAAATATATATATATATACACATACATATACATACATACACATACATACATACATACATACATACACACACACATACATACATACACATACATACACACACACATACACACTAGTATAGCGTGCTATAATTTATTTGTGGAAAAATAAGACCTCTCCTGAAAATAAGACATCGTGCATCTTTAGGAGCAAAAATTAATATAAGATGCTGTCTTATTTTCACGGAATCAGACTAGTAAAAAATCATATGTCACATTTACTGTTCAGACTTTTTGCCATCACATTGGATTTTGCATACTTTGGTTGCCTAGAAGTCCCTTGTCTCCCAGTACATATATTGAATGTCCACTGGAAATGTGATTAGAGCATAATAGGTGGAGATGAAAAACCATTATTATCTGAGATATAGACTGCTTTTGACATGCAGCTTTGAAATCTTACAATACTGAATATAAGCTAGCATACATCTAAAACAGATGTAGTATAAAATATTGGGCCTCATTTATAAAAACTGTCTAACAGTAAGACTGTCTTTCTCTTAGCAACTAATCAGAGCTCGGCTTTCGTTTTTCCAGAGCAGGTTAAAAAATGAAAGCTGAGCACGGATTGTTTGCTATGGGCAATGAATACAGTCTTACTGTTGGGGTGCGACGGCACTGACCAAATACTGGTTGTATTTTCCGACCGGTGCTGGTATTCAGCACTGCCTGAATCCTTCTGGGCTCTGGATCAGATTCAAGAAGGTCTTGACCAAAATCTAATCCCAGGTCTCTTCTACACATTCCCAATGTTGCTGCAGACTGGATTTGGGTTTTCAACTCTGTCCACAAGTGTTGGATTGGGTTGAGGTTTGGGTTCTGTGGAGGCCAATAGAGCAACTCTACTTCATTGTCATTGACCCATTGCTTCTCCAACCTTGATGTCTGCTTCAGGTCGTTGTCCTGCTGGAACACTATGTTGTCCTTTTCATCCCCATAGTACTCGAGTGTATGAAGTAACCCTTCTTGTAGGACACTCGCATATAGCTCAGCAAAAAGGTCACCATCGATTCTGGTTAAGTATCCAACATCTTTGGCTGTAAAGCAACCCCATATCCTCTGGTTTCCTCCACTGAAACTGACCATTCTTCCAGCTTCTCGATCCATTAGCCCCCTTTTCCCTTGATTCTTCCCATTTGCCTCCATCAGAGCCCAGTCTATTGATTTTTGTCTCATTGCTCCTAATCACCTGTCTCCAATCTTCCATTTTTGTACTTTTTTTGTAAACTTTTTGCCTGCTCCATGTCATCAATTACACTCCTCATGTGATGAGGCTGAAGATATGGGAGCAGTAGCACTGGCAAGACCCAATTACTCCTGCTCTTTGCACTGCATTGAACTAACTTTACCAATTTTTATTACATATTTTGGAAGTTGGAGTTGGTCAATTTTTTAACGACTCCGACTCCTGCAAAATTGGCACAGATTCCGACTCCACAGCCCTGACTGCAACGCTGTTTTACAAAGGAATCAATGAAAATTAACTAGGGATTTTTTTTCCGAGGCTTTTTTTTTTTTTTTTTTTACACAGTTTCAGGTGAGGAAACGCCCTGAAAAGAGCGGCAGAAACTACCTCAAAATCGGGCATGTAAACATACCCTTAGTTTTACTAAATGAGGCCCACTATGTTTGATATTAGGGACATTGGTTTTTGCTTGGGGGCTTGGGTAATGAGTGGTTTGGTATGAGACCAGGATCTGCTTTGGGTTTTGCACAAAAATGGAGAGAAGGGTTTGCACATTCAGAAGGTGTTGCCTATGGATATAGAGTAGGCACAGGCTCTACTAGGGTGGTGTGAGAGCCATCATAGATCACCGGAAAATCGGCTCCAATTTTAATTCTATTATGGAGCCCACTATTCGCAGTGTAGTGGAAATGTATAGCAAAAGTATAAGTACACTTTAGAACTTGGACCTGTGGGCTCAAAATGTATCTCTACCGTAGGTTCCCCTTAAATAGGCCTTTATACTCAATAAACAAGTCTGTTAAGAAGCTTTCACACATAGAATATGGTCAGTGGAGCATGCAAGCAATAAATGGTTTTAGCAACTTTCTTATTTCTTGAGCAGTAACAGGTTAAAAACACAGACACAATTTTTCACCAGTGTTTTCCTGTAAGAAGTCAGGCAATTCCCACAGTGGGAGTATTAGCGGAACATATCCGTTTCATTCTGTTAATTGGAAACATTAGCTTAGGGGTTGTTAGAGACATGTTTAATCTAAGAGGAGGCCCATCTAGATAAACCACGGAGCGCCAGCAATCCTTTACAGAACTTTCCAGCTAGAGAAGCGTTAAAACAACCCATAGGGACGGTTCCTGGTTTAAGAATCAGAATTCGGCTTCTAGTTCAGCACACTTTTTGGAACGAAGCACTGTTATATGTGGAAAACACACACAGGTTGCGAAGGCCAGAATTTTCTGGAGACGGCAAAAGTTTCCTGTGGAAAGGATGAGACAGATTTAATATGTGCATCTGTGCCGGACGCTAGTTATAATGGGTTTTAGAGAGCTCACACAGAGAGCGGACAAAAGCGAAGTCCAAAAAGTAATGGAGCATATTTTTATGTATGTATATATATGTGTGTGTGTATATTATATATATATATATATATATATATATATATATATATATATATATATATATATATTTATTTTATTTTTTGTAAAACTACAATTGTGAGCACCTTTAACCTACTCACTACTGTTGCTATAGGGACTGCTTTGTTTCAAAAAGTCCTTTGTCAAGTTTATCACTGGGGTCAAAATGCTGTTGTAGGGAAACTGCTTTTCTGCACTTTTCCCTTAGAGCTGTTTTCCAGTTTCTATTAGGCATGTACTGCTTTTGACCATTTTCAAGCAATAAAACCTCTGAGAGTACTTTATTTTCTCCATGGGGTCTGTCATGCATCACTGGTGTCCATTGTAGGATGGATTTGGCAATGTGTGGTGACTTCAGTTTATATTAGAAGTATGAACAAGGACTCACTGGGATCATGTAGCAAAACTATCTAAGGGTATGTTTGCATGATGTCTTTGCGGGCCATAACTGCGCTGCAATACGGCCAAAAATACGGTAATTCATAGCTCTCATTGAGAGCCATGATTACCTGTCGTGTTCTCCGCTGCTGGGGAAAGTGATACTCTGTTTTAGAAGTATGCTCTGCCTAGCACGTACTTCTAAAACACCCGGTGTATAACAACGTGTACAGTACACACCACTATATGCCACAAAGACGTCGTGTGAATTCACCCTAAGAATAAGACTCATTGTTGCTCATACCAACCAACCAGAGGCCAGCTTTTATTTTTTCAGAGAAGTTTAACCCCTTAACGATCGGCTGCTGTCTTTTGATGGTGGGCATTGCAGGTCGTTCGTCTGCAGCGACGTCTTTTGACGTCGCTGCAGACATCGGGGTTTGTGGCACCCTGCGCCGCAGCAGTGCTGAGAACAGGTCTGTGCTGCACATCCCAGCGCAGCTCCTGCAAGCGCCTGGAAGCGGGGGAAACCTCCGCTCCCCGGCGCTTAACCCTTTGATTGCAGCGGTTCATGACCGCAGGTGTCCCCTGCTCTGTCGGGTGAATGGGACTCTGGTGACCCGACAGATGGCCCTGGGGACCTATAGTAGCCCCAGGGCTGTCTATGTAAGAAGCCAGCAATCAGGGCAGACTATGAAACAGGCAGCGATCAGGGCAGCACACACAGACACAGATTATAATGTATTAGCATATATGAATATGCTAATACATTACAAAGTGTAAAAAAATAAAATAAAAATTGTGCATACACTACACACACAAAAAACTACACATATTAGGTATCAGAACAACCGTAATAACCTGTAGAATTAATCTATGTAATGTGAATGGTGTAAAAAAAACCAAAAAACTCTGCAGTAATTTCTAAGTGAACGTAAACTATTCTCCCAAAAAGCACAACTTGTCCCGAATAAAACTAGGCCTCATACAACTGCATCATTGAAAAAATAAAAAAAAAGTTGAAATGTAAGGAGGCAAAAACTAAAAAAAAAAATGTGTTGGCCATTTACTACTTTTCAGGCATTTGGCTTAAGGGGTTAGGCTAGGTTCACACGGTGTATTTGCAGGGCGTAATTACGGCCCGCAATTACACCGTGTGGCCAGGGGCGGGGGGCCAGCACCTCGCCGGGCCATAGACTTTCATTACCAGCGACGCGCATACGCCGCTGGTAATTCACATGTCGGTTATCTCCCCCCGCGGCGGATTCGCCGAGCAGGGAGAGGTGACGTAATCCACAGTTCTCTATGAGAATTGTGGATTACCGTAATGACTGGGACGTTTTCAGCCCGTAGTTTGCGCACTCCGGCGCGTAATTACGGACTGAAATACGTCCAGTTTTAAGCCGTGTGAACATGGCCTTAAAAATAAAAGCTGAGCTCTGATTGGTTGCTTTGGGCAACAAAGACAGTTTTGCTGTTTGATAAATGCGGCCCAGTGTGCTTTAATAAGGTTTAGAGTTTGTTCTGATGAGTGTCATCAATTCCTCTATGAACATGAACTTTTGATGCAAACAAATATACATGTGAGAAAGGACTGAGTGACCAGCAGCCTGTTCCAGTGCCATCAATATGCTTGGAAAAACATTAAATAAAAACAAAATGAATATGGTCTATTTCCCTGAAATTGGACTGCTGAATCTTTTGGTGCTACCAAAAATATGTTAGGCTTTGCTGATAATAAGTGATCTAGCAATTTACATTAAAGGGCTGTTCTCACCATGCAGTTTTACAAAGCCCACTTTTCACAGTCCGCTTCAGGCTCACACTTCCTGTTCAGATTGTTGGTGGCTCTACAGCAGTGATTAGTATATCAGCTCTGCTATGACCTTTGCGAGCCTGTCAGTGAGACATTACTAATAGAAGGGTTTAAACAGTAGAATAGAAGGCTGCAATAACAAAGATAAACAAGCTCCTGTGCTGCTGATAAGACAGGGCTGCTGGAGCAATAACTGCGGAGGGAGGTGGTTAGTAAGCTGGGGAAGCTTATGTGATCAAGCAGGAGATAAGAGCTACAAAAACAAAACAGCAATGTAATTGGTAATATCCTTTATTTACCTTTGCTAACATGTTTAAAGCTAATCATTCTGATGGGAATACCCCTTTAGGGATCATGATGCCAGATAGACTGATGATGGTTAACCACAGTATTTTCTTATGCAGATGATGGACCAAAAAAAAGAACCTGCAGATTCTATGGCCCATCATCCATTTGAAGTATGGCTGTGAGTATATACTGCTGACACAGTTCTCTTTACACACTATCAATGTTTGGTATCGACCACCCGCCATTAGGGTCAGCCATACCTTTTTAGCCCATTTGGTGTGTAAAGAGGCAGCATTGATCCCCATTACTGTAAATAAAGTTGTTTAGACTACAATTAGGTTTTTATTGAGAATAATTGAGTGTGTGGTAAAGCATTCTGGAACATGTGTGTACAATCCATTCCTCCTGTAAATCATTTTTAGAAAGGCTTTTTTTTTTTAACCATGAAAATATATTTTGTGAAAAGTCACTATAGTCTGTATTGAGTTTCTCTCATCCAACTTGTGTCATATTAATCAAAAGGGTTTATACTTCCTAATAAGGACAAAAATGTGCTTTGTAACAGAAGCTTCTGCCGATTCTTCCCCTGGAGTGTGAGACCAGAGAATAGACAGAGAGTAGGATGTCCCCAATTATATGCCCTGTAATGTACATGGTTGACTCCATCAGTGGAAACAAAAAGGAGAAGCCTTCAGCTACCACATCCCATAAAAATCAGGTGAGTATTATCGTGTCATATCCACATTTCGAGCTGGAAACATCTCATTCTTCCCAGATAGTTCATAGGGCTGTATAGAAATTATATATATATATATATATATATATATATATATATATATAGTTGGGCCCTGACTGGAAAGGTTGTGGATGGTGTATACATTGCACAAAGAGTTCTCGCACAGATATGGTGAGGACTGATGCACGTCACCGTGAAACCTGGCCTCGGTGGGGTAGGAGCTGTCGCTTTGTTCTGTGTCAGCTGTGGTAGGTAGTTGGCACATGCTTTGTCAGGTAGTAGCTGTGCTATACAGCTTAGTTAGTCCAGGACGGCTTTTATCGGGAGCAGTCAGTGTTGGGTGGGTGACTGCTCCCCATATTCCAGGCCAGGGTTTAGCTGGCTTTTAGCTAGCTGACTAGTGAGTGTCTGCAATTACAGGCCTGGAAGTTTGGGCCTGAGAGGCTACACCACAACATAACCAGCTACAAGATTGAAGTAAGGAAAGCTCCTGTTTAGTTAGTGCTTGGATGAGCAGGTCTTTATTTTGTGTATCATTTTGTTTGATCTACATCTTTTTGTCTGCTGCATGCAAATAAACACCGCACGAGAACCGAGCTTGGACGTAAAGGCTGTCTGTGTTTCTATTGCCCTGGGACTTTGCTATACCACCAAGCTGACCCTCAATCAACACAAAATGCTACAATCCATATATACAACTATCAATATAAAAGTGTGTAATCTTTTTCATCTTTTTTTTATCTTGAATATGGATGTAGCATTTGATGTCTATTTGAGGGACATGTATATAATATATAATATATATATATATATTATATATATATATATATATTAAAATATATATATATATATATAATAATATTTTTCTGACCTATGAACTATCCGGTATGCCCCAGAAGATGCTTTGAGGTGAAGTCTTGCATTTGGCTCTGCCGATTTTTGCTGTTTCATGTGGTTTATTTATCCGTGTTTTATCTTTTCGTTGTGTATCATTTTAAATAAAGAAACTTGTATTTCCAGAGTTTGGGTGGTCTGCACGATTTTGTTTTGTTCTATTTGCAGACGTATGAGAGTTTTTTGTTTTTTTTTGGGGAAGAGTGAGATGTGTTTCCAGCCTGAAAAATGGTCCTGGATATGACACAATAATACCTGATTTGTATGGGATGTGGTAGCCAAAGGCTTTTCATTTTTGGCTTAATATTTGACCTTTCCTGACTGTGTCAGTGACACTTTTTCTTTATCTCTAGTTTTTCTTGGAAATGAAGCACGAGTTATATATTTATTACAGTCAGTGGAGCTTAATCAGTTTTTCTCTACACACATTTATCTCTTGCGCCTTGTAATGTCTAATTGGAATTAGTCCTATTCCATTTTGTATTCATTTTGCCCCCCTTCTCATTGACCTCAGATTGCCAGCTAGTAGAGGGCAAGCTAGCAGAAAACCTTCTCCGCTGCTCGGCCTGCAATGGGAGAACATCCTTTTTAAGTTCAATGAACTTCAGTGTTTTTATATCCATTCCATTTATTGAGGGAAAAGTGGATTGGTCCTTGAATATTACTTTACTGAGAGATGATTACAAAATATGTTGGGTTTATTAATCTGTAGTAAACTAACACTTGAAATGGAAGTAGCCTCAAAGGGGCTATTCTGTCCTTGTGGGGGTCCAAATTAGCTTAAAAACAACAAAGGGTGCACCGAGAAAGAGATTACAACATGCCTTGATGATGTAAAAACACTTTCTGCCTTTATTCACAAAATGGCAGCTTTTTTTTTTTATACTTTTGCAAATTAGTAGATAAGAAGCATCACATGTACCTGGCAGTAAAGGTCTATTGGTACGTCCTTATCTACAGACCACTCCTCACAGCTCAGGAATGTCTAAACACAGGGTGTAACTTCAGAAGAAGATCTCTACAAACTACTACAGGCGACTATTATGTTAAAACGTTAGTGATATACAGACGGCTTTTACATGCTGTATTACATAGGTATGTGAGGTATATACTAACTAATACATTATAATGGAGACACAAAGGATCACACATATATATAACCTTTGTTCCCATCCACAACACACTCACTAAATCCATAAGGAATTTGATCCAACATCCTTGTTAATAAATACACAGAAGACCTGCTGGGTTGGAGAGGAAACAATATTCTAAACGTTTGATCCAGCACTTTTCTCGTAAAATCCTTGCTTTGTTTTCTCTATACAATAAAAAACAAGTTACAAGAGGGTCCTAAAAGATGCAATATCCTATTCACTGTTACTTTAGACTAAGAAACTAAGTTAAAAAACGCATCAGGAAGGGTTGGATTGACCCATAAAAGTGCCTGAGGAACCTCCAATGGGCCCAAGCTGTGACCTAAGAATGAACCAATTTTAGGTAGACCATGCTTTTGTGTTTGATGCACAAAATGCATATATTTGATAAATAGGGCAAGCATAGTGGTGCTCAGACTCTATAAATTTCTATGGCCCCACCACAGTATCTATTTTTCACAGTATCCTGACAGATGCCATGAATGGGGACCAGAAACGTGATGTAAATGGGGCCTGATATACAGTGAAGGAAATAATAATTTGATCCCTTGTTGATTGTATGTGTGTGTATATAATATAATTTTATAAAATATATATATATTTTTTTTTACTTTAAAGGGGTTGTCTCGCTACAATGATTGGGTTTTAATTAAAAGATCTTTAAAAAACAAGCAGCTTTGCAATATATGTTCATTACAAATGTCCTACTGATTTTGAGTTAGCCCTGTTAGTAGTAGTACATCAGCTTCTAAAATCTCTATAGCAGAGACCTGTTGATCCTTATCTCACTGGCTGTCAGGTCTGATGACTCATCACCTTCAGGAATACAGGTCTGAGCAGAGAGCCCCTCCCGCACAGAATGCTTCTGTAGTGGAGGGAGGGGGAGGTCTCTGGCTTCTGTGGCCCTGCTGCCTGGATTAACCCTGTGTGTGCCTGCTTCCTCCTGCTCTCTACACAGATAGATGTGACAGCAGTGACCCTGTGTGTTACTATAATCATGATGTGTCTGTGGAGCTGTGACTAATAGAACAGATCAGCACGTGAATGCTTCATGCTCTGCTGTACTAGTGACACATCCTGAGTATAGTAACACTTCCCAGCTGCCCTGTGTCTGTTCTGACAGGGTCTGTTTGTTGCTGGAGATGTGCAGATTTGTATGCTGAGCAGGGGGTATAGGAACACTTACATCCCCCCTGCTCTGCTATTAGCATACACAGCTTCACAGACCTCTGGCTCCACACTCAGATCAGCCCTCTCTCTATGTCTCCGTGGAGATAACAATACAGCTGATCCAGGAGCCTGCAACAGACCTAGACAGGCATACACAGGGTTAACTCTGGCAGCAAACCCCCTCGCACCCCCCCCCCCCCCTTGCTGTATATAAGTTATGGAGAGCTGTCTGTGTGCTGAGGGGAGGGGGGGAAGAGGGAGGAGAAGAGGCAGAGAAGAAGCACGCCCCTCAATTCAACTGCCAGGCACAGAGATAGGCTGAAAGCTTGTAATGAGACAACTCCTTTAAGTCCCTCTAAGGTGCTTCACCACTAGGGGTTCTGATCATTTATACAGCCTATTCCATTATATCCACAATGCAATAGGGTGTAGCAATATGACGGTTTACTACTTCCTGCTTGCATTTATGACTTTTTTATCTCTTTATGACCACCTGATCTCTATTTCATTTTATGTGCAGCAGGATAAGCAAAAAATGCAATTCTGCCATTTAAAAAAAAAAAAAAAAAAAAAATGTTTACGTAGTTCACTATATGGGTAAAGCAAAGATTTATAACACAGGTCGTTACGTGCGTGACGATAAATATTTGCAGGGTGACGTCATTGTCTGACCCCCGGATTGCCATGGCAACCACCGGAACCCCTCAATTTCATTGCTGGAGTTCTAATGGAGGACAGGGGGAGTTTTCCACCGGAAACTGAGTTATCTCTGCTCCCCACGACAAGTGCAGGAGCCTGGCTGTCAATCACCGCCAGGCTCTCGCAGAGATCATGCAAGCACAGCTCCTGTGCCGACACAATCTCAATGATGTTCCTGGGCCTCAATATACACAAAAAAAAGGTGCAGGCGAGTTCATAGATGTCGCCCTAAATTCTTTAACAAAAATTGTATCGAAAAGACGTGAAAAAAAATGTATAACAAAATACAAAAATGGATGTCAT
This sequence comes from Phyllomedusa bahiana, assembly GCA_025379985.1. NCBI lineage: Eukaryota > Metazoa > Chordata > Amphibia > Anura > Hylidae > Phyllomedusa > Phyllomedusa bahiana. The sequence goes on along the minus strand of JAODAL010000825.1, from coordinate 112,738 downwards.
AAGGAACCAGAAACGGAACAAATTGTAGAACTAAAAATCTGTACTTCTGTATTTGATCATTGTTTTCATATGGAAGTGCAAGTGAGGCCTTATGCATCATGCTTCATTAATCTCGTGCTCCAAACTGAACTTCTGCTGAAGAGAAATCTTGTTCAACTGAAGTCAATACTAAATAACTGGTGTTAATCCAGAGACACATTTAGTCCAAAGACGGGTATGTGTTTGATGTAGAAATACACAGCTCAGCCCTATAAACGAGGTGCTGCTTGTGAATCATCTTTTTGGGTTCTGATTGAAACACATCAGGTCTAATTTATCAAAGCTGTCTAACAGGAAAACTGTCTTTGTTGCCCATAGCAACCAATCAGCACATTTCATATACTGCTCTAGAACAGTTAAAGCTGAGCTCTGATATGTGCAACAGGGACAGTCTTTTTTATACAGTTTTGACAATTGGCGGTCCATTCTCTTAACTGTAAGGCTAGGTCTATACTACATCGGACGAAAAACTGCCAAAATCGACACTTTTTTCCAATGCAGGACCGTGGCTTTTGTCATGTTTTGCATAAAAACCACGGTCGGTTCTCGATGACGAAAAAACTAAAAGTGCCAGTGTATTATACAACATGTTTAATGCGCCGAAAGATGATCATAGAAAAGACGAGCTCTGGAGACTACAGGTCATTTATTTTCTATTTCTCTCTATGGGGCTGCACGAACTATCGTATTTTTGGTGCTTTTAAAATCCTAAAAAAGCCAAAAATACGATCGTAGAACTATGCAGTGTACACATAGCCTAATACATAAATGTCATCAGCTGATTTTAAATGTACAGACATGAACCCGCCCACTGGGACATAATTAGGTCCAGGTATAGGAGTAAGTTTTGATTTACTTGTAAAACACATACAGTAATGCTTCCTCAGAACCGATATCCATTCTGCCATTTTACCAACAGGGGCCCACTTATTCTTTGAAATTAAATGTTTAGATTATTATATCCTTGACTGCCCTTGTCATGGGTTAAATATATTTTCCTTAAACTTCAAAAATATTTGCTGTTTTTTCTTCTTCGGTCAGCATGTTCAAGCCAGCTTATGTGGAAAAGTAAATCAACCTTTTTCTTAAGGAAGCCCATTATAAGTGGGGAAACTTTAGGTCAGCAGTGTTAAATACCTTTCCTGCTGGTTGCTTCCCAGAGGTGTTAAACTAATAGAAGTTGTCAGCAGCTACAGAAATAGTTCCCAGTGCGGTGTGTGACAGCAGAATTCCTTATTCTGAAGACAAACACCGATATGGTGGAGGATATCTGGCCACATGGAATCCAGGAGATAATGTATGCCTGGGACTTTCCCAAATGAATTAAAGGGATTTTGCCACTAAGTGAGTTCCTTAACTCTTATCTTCTCAGGGGAGAATATAAACAAAGCATGCTGAGTCATGAACGGCTGCAGGGGTGAGAAGAGGGGGGTGAGCAGAGAGTGAGGAAGAAGGAAACGTTTCTAAAGTTTACTCAAATAAGAACATTACAACAGTGGATTCTCTATACAGCAGACAGATATATACACTGCACTTTCTCCCCAGCCCCTTGCCAGCTTCTTCATGTTCCCTGTCATCAGATAAGAAGTGCAAACACGCAAGCACTGCCAGATCAGCTCCGGTCAGTGTCCTGGTCGTGTCTAATGTAAACTTTCAGGAAACTAAGGGGGACTGGCAATGCTGTAGCTCTCACAGGCTTCACTTTTTGATATGCATATATTTAGAAAAGTGATTAAATACCCATTTTGGAGGATCCCACATCAACATTACATCATGGCAAAAAAACCTTTAAGGGTGTTAAAAATGCCATTAAAGTTCATTAAAAGGGTTGTAACAAGGACCTGTATCTATCCACTGAATAGGTGATAAATGTTTGAGGGTCACTCTGCTGGGACCCCTGCAAGTGCTAAAACGGAGGGGCCCCAACTAAATATCCTTCCTTGCCTCTGCTCCATTCAAAGTATATGGGAGCAACAGAGATGGTTGCTAGGCTATCTTCAATGCCTCCATATACTTTGCATAGCTAACCACTGCTCCATTTTAAACCCTTCCTCATTGCACAAGCTCAGCCTGCAAAGACCGGGAGTCAGGGACCCCGTTTTGGCAATCAGCGGGGGCTCTAGCAACCGATAACCGTAAGGGTCAGATATTACCACCTATCCAGTGGATAGATGATAAATGTCTTTCGTGGTGCACCCCCTTTAAATCCCTAAAGTCAATCTGTCGCTAGGACAGACCTCTGAAAAAAATGTAAAAGAGCAGTCAATGTAATAAAAGTAGTCCTGTAGATCTCTCTAAAGCAATGGTGATCCAGTATAGAAGCTTTAGCAGGCACTATGGTCTTTGTTTACTTAGGACCAGTATGTGACATCTAATTAATGGTCTTAATGTTAACACGTCATGCTTCTAGCATCACTGCTCAGAGATGATCGCCATCTGAGGCCACGTGATAGTCTCTAGTGAACAAAAACAGAAGCGGGTACTTCCGGTTCCGGTGCTGCCATGGAGTGAGGCTGCGGCTGGAGCTCCCGAGCCACGAGACTTACCGGACAGAAGATACCGGTCAGCAAACCCGGACAAGCGCCCACACAGCATCGGAGCACCCGCGGGACACGTTGGTGCGGCGGAGAGGCCAGGGAGACGAGAGCGGAGGGGCTGCTTACAGAAAGCCCGCGACGAACCCCACGAGACCGCGATCTCCTGCGCCATTATAATCCAGAATAACGGTGCAGAACTGCATTGCAGGGGGAAGCCTTACAGCTCACGGGAGCCCAGGAAGCTCCCTCACGCCTCACTGGAAGCAGGCAGCAGGACTGATCTGCACCTCTGGCGGTGCCTGCGCTCTTCAGGACGTTTGTCCCAAGGTACAAGCAAACGGCTCAGGCCTGATCACAGGAGCTGAGTCAATAACTCCAGTGCGGCCTGCATAACAGCCTCTGCCCAAGTCTGCTAGGAAAGCTTGAGCTTAGTAGTCATACCTTGGATACAAGGGACATACACCTGCAGCCATTCTCAGACAGACTCGGTGCTTCTGGCATCCTGCCCCTCTGTCTTTCCTCTGCTGTGGGGGACTTTACTTACCTGCCAGCGTTTCTCAGTATAAGTGCATCAGTGTGCTCCACATCAAAATCGCTGATTACACACAAGTACCCACCAGATTGGAGCCCACCTGACGGGGGTGGTGAAGGGTTAATCCAGAAAGATGGGCTGCACTAAAGCAGTGAAACAAAACAGTAAAGGGGCTACAATGCCCACTACATCTGCCCTTGAAATCTTAGATAAGGCCAATTCGGAAGACTCGTTATCCATGACTGACTGGGATACATCTCCTGCTCCACCACAAATGCCCCCTTGGCACGGCCTGAAATAACAGACGCCCAACAGATGCAGGAGAATACTACTTCTGAAGTCTACCACTCCAATCCTGCCCTGAAGGACATAGTAGCGGAGGAGGCGAACCAAATTTCCTCTGATCTACAGGCCTCATCAGCCACGGTTGCTAGACTGGTTGCCCAGGTCAAAGCAGATGTCAAAATTCAAGCGGAAAGATTAGATTACCATGAACTCCGTATCCAGGAGCTGAGGAGGGAATCTGACAAATCCCAAACACAACTCCAAGATCTCTTACAAGAAAACAAAAGATTAAGTGACAAACTTGATGACCTAGAGAATCGATCTAGGAGAAATAATCTCAGTATAGTGGGCATTACCGAGGCGGTTCACCCCAAAGATCTTCTCATACCATGCGAGCGGGACTTGCCAAAAGCACTAGGCATCTCAGCACCATGTAAAGTTGAGAGGGCTCACCGGATGGGACCTGATTTCTGCAGCAGGCCTAACAGGAATGACTCAAATGTGAGTAATACTCCAACAGCCCTAAGAGAACGACCCCGCAAGATTATAGCTAAATTATAGCAGAAAAGTGCTCATATTTGAAGATTTCTCCATGGAGGTGGTGAAAAAAAAGAAAAGCATTCTCTCCAATTTGCTCTCATCTATTCCGCAATCAGATGAATTTTGCCTTATTGTTTCCTGCCATCCTGAAAATTTTTCACGCAACTGGCAATATCTCCACTTTCCACTCGCCGAAGGACGCACAGAAATTCTTAGATGACTGGAAACTGCCGTGCTCCAGATCCCTGTCTCCAGTCACGCCAAAACGTCATTCGTCCTTTTCAGGTTTCGAAATGTCCTCTGAAGGCGAAGTACAATCGGATGGAGAAGGCCCGCACCCTTCATACTCATCACGCACCATGAGTCCAAAAGAACAGAGGAAACGGCAAGCTTTGAGACTGGTATCCTGAGCGCCAGAAACTTTGCCGCCAATATCGTGGTACCATTTTTATCTTAGGATTTGCCCCTTCTTGACTTTTGAACCGTTGTTACTGGAGCCTTAGCTTTTCCATTTACCCTTTCCCTTTTTTTCTCCCCACCTTTCCTGCTTCCCGGCCTCCCATCTCCCCCCCCCCCCCCCCCTCTTCGCACCTTCCCTCCATTACTGCCTTTCCTCTTTTTTATATTGTATACAACACAAAATGTCAGAACAGTCGGTTGCTCAACAAATAACTCAACTTCCTTCACAGGAAGGTATTGTTCTACGGGGCTTTGGCTGGGTGGTGTCCGCCCTTCCCATCTCCTGGAGGGGTGGGTGGGGGGCTGATGGGTGGCATCCCCAGGTTCGGGTGCTCCCTGGAGTTTTCTCTGCCCTCATTTCGTTTCCATAAAGTGGGAGCAGGAAGGTGTATATTTTTACGTGTTACTCCTGACCTAGTTTTTCACACAGAAGTAAATGTCTCTGGTGGCTGGGAGAGTAGAAGTATTTAAAAGGGATGAGTACAGTACCTCACTATATGTCGGAAAAAAGTGAAGTCTCTTCGCACAATTTCTGGGGGGGGGGGAGAACGAATTTGGGTTCCCTCAGGGTGCTCTTCCCCAGAGTGCTGTTGGCTTACTAGCCGAATGTTTGCAAAAGTTGACGTTTGCTGTTAGTTTCTCTTCTGTTATGCCAGAGCCATACAACTGTAATCTTCTTTCTTCACTTGGTCATGAGAATTGTGACCTGGAATGTTAAGGGCCTAAGATCTCCAGAAAAGCGTAGTATGATTTTGAGGCATTTAAAACGTCTTAAAGTGGATTTGGCCTTCTTGCAGGAGACCCATCTACCTGCAGAAGACTTCCAACGCAAGAAAAAGATGTGGGTCGGAAAGGTATGTGGATCGCCTGCAAATGGACGAAAGGCCGGGGTGTTAACTTTGATAAGAAATACCTTTGAGGGGCAATTAGTGCATCATGAACATGATGGGGAGGGTAGGTGGAGCAATATCAGAATTAGAATCCAAAATGAAGATTTTTCTTTTTACAATATTTATGGACCTAATTCAGGGGGCAATTTGTTTTTTCAACCACTAGATGGGGTTCTGAGCAGGGACCAGTGTGACCATAAAATTCTGAATAGGGACTTCAATGATGTCCTATCCCGGGAGGAGGATAGGAAAGCAGGGGAATCGATGCCACGTAGATCGACTAGTAGCACTGCCTTGGCCACCTTTGCAGAAAATACAAATATTCATGACCCGTGGCGAATTCTTCATCCCGAAGGCAGAGAGTACTCGTACTTCTCCCACATTCACGACAGTTGGTCGAGAATTGACTATATACTCCTTTCGGGGGGAATGCTGTCAAGGGTGGAGGAGACCAAGATCGGGGACATGGTCATCTCCGACCACTCTCCTGTCTTATAAGACTTTACTAAACCACATTCAGCGAGGGTCGGACTACATATGGCGATTTCCCTCATATCTGACTCGGAATGAGGACTTCCAACTGACCTTACAAGGGTGGTGGCAGGAATACCAGTCCAATAACCAGATGCATCGGGACTCCCCACAACTCTTCTGGGATACTGCTAAAGCAGTTTTGAGAGGAAGACTGATAGCGTATGCTGCTAGCTTCCAAAAACTAGTGCGGGACAAGGTAGCAGCCATGAGTGCCAAATTACGGGAAGCATATAGTAGGTTTAAATCATTCCCTCAAGCAGAAAACAAAACAAAATGGGCGGCCGCAAAAAAAGAATATGAAATGTGGTTAGAAAAAAGAGGGGGTTACAAAAGGACACGGGACGAAGCTCTGCTCTTTCATTTCGGGAGTAAGCCTGGCAGGCTCCTGGCTAGGTTTGCCAAGGCGCCTCGCCCGTAGGCGCAGGTACCCACGGTGAAGGATAGTGCGGGCATTCTGAGGAGAAAAGGGGAGGAGGTAGTTGAAGTCTTCCGCTCTTTCTACCAAGATTTGTATTCTGATGAGCACCTTGATGATAGCTTCTCAAAGAGGTGGTTACAGAAGATTGACCTGCCAGGGCTTTCAGAGGAGGCTGGTCTTGGCGCTCCATTCACGGTCCCAGAGCTTGACATTGCAATCTCTAAACTAAAAAACAATAAAGCACCGGGCCCGGATGGGTTCACCGGATAATTTTTTAAAACCCTTAAATCCCAGGTGTCCTCCACCTTACTTACTCTCTTCAACTCCTATTTATCAGGGGCACCCATCCCCTCAATGAATAACACAGCTCATATCACAGTGTTACCCAAAGAAGGGAAGGACCTCACCCAGGCTGCTTCCTTCCTGCCTATGTCGCTGATCAATTTAGACCTAAAGCTCATGACGAAAATTATGGCGGACCGATTAGCCCAACTCATCCCCAAGTTAATAGGCCCACACCAAGTCTGCTTCATACAGTGAAGATCGGCTGTGGCCAATATTAGAAAAGTCCTCCTAGTGTTGGACGAAATTAAAAAACATCCGGCCAAATACTCTAGTGCAGCTTTGATCACTGTGGACACAGAAAAGGCCTTCGATAGTGTGGACTGGGGATGGCTTAATCTGGTTCTTGACAAGATTGGACTGGGGGGCCCTTTTCAGACATTTCTGAGAACTCTGTATTTGAACCCCGCAGCAAGAATTAGTCTCCCTGGTTTTCTCTCACAACCTTTCCCCTTACAACGTGGCACACGTCAAGGCTTCCTCATGTCTCCATTCCTCTTTAATTTGGCCATAGAGCCCCTAGCTAGATTTTTATTATCATCTAATTCCTTTGAGGGAGTCTGCATAAAATCTGCAGAACTTAAATTAGCATGTTTTGCTGACGATGTTATATTCTTTATGGCCCACCCCGAGAGGGACTTAGCTAACTTACTCACCCAGTTGCACATATTTAGGACATGTTCGGGCTTCAAAATTAATGAAACGAAGTCAGAGCTCCTTAGCATCTCGCATTTAGCAAAACCCTTCCCGGTGCATGAATTGGATATCCCGCTAGTGTTGGCAAAATCCTCCATTACCTATTTAGGGATCCGCATTGGGAAATCCCCCGAATCTATTTATCTAAACTATCCCCCCCCCCCCTTATTCTCAAAATAGTAAGAGAACTGGATAGGTGGTCCAAGCTCCCCCTCTTGCTACATGCACGCTGTCATCTAATTAAGATGAGCTTTCCAAAGCTCCTATACCCACTCCAGACAATTCCTTTACTGTTAAAGCATTTGAACGTTGAAATTCTCTTAGCTGGGTTTACAAGATTCATCTGGGCTTCAAAGAAACAGAGGATAGCAATGTCCAAGCTTATGCTCCCGAAGGCTTGTGGAGGGATTAATTTGCCTGACATAAGAAAATACAATCTAGCGTGTATCCTAAGGCATTGTTTGGATTGGGTGCGACACACCTCATACTACTCGAACACAGACTTAGAATTACAACTGGCAGAACCTTGGGATCTTACAGCGCTTCTACATACCAAATTTTCTGCTATACCCCCGCATATAAGATCTTGCACCCTGCTGCGAGATACTAATGCCACCTGGAAAACATGTCGAAAACTTTTTAAACTACCGGCGATGTTTAGCAAACACATGCCACTGGCAGGCCACCCAGAACTCCAGCCGAGTGTTGGGAATCCTCACTTAATAGACTGGCGAGAGAGGGGAATGGAAAAACGTGGTTCAAATCTTGAGGCATCCCGCAACAATTATCTCGCTTTTCAGGAAATTCAGGAACAGTTCCAGGTCCCAAACTCTCACTTTCTAACATACCTTCAGGTGCGAAGTTTCTTGAAAACTAGGGTGCAAAATCTAGAAGCAGAATTTCCCACAAATAGCTTTGATATGTTTTTGGACCCTAATTCGGGTTTCTTCTCCCTATCTATGCTGTACCACAGATTACGGGATCCAGAGATATATAAGTGGGAGAACAAAGTGTTTGCATCATGGGATAGGGAAATTCCATGGTATGTGGAGTTGCCCGAGAGTTCAATCTTTTTGGCAGGCATTAATCCGGGTAGTTGTGGGGGGGGGGGGGGGAGGCTTGGATATCGCCATGTCCCCAGAGGTTCTGCTCTTTCATGACCCCTCAAAAATAGTCACACAACAGGCGGTCACAAACAATCCTCCTGGCGGCCAAAAAAGGTTTGCTTAGGAACTGGCTAGATCCCCAGGTCCCAGGGATTCCTGAAGTTATATCCTTAGTAAAAAAAATATTTGGAAATGGAAAAAACTGAGGTGGAACTGGCTAAGATCTCAAGAACAGAGAAATTCTTTAATAAATGGAATATTTTCATCTGTAACTTCTTGAATCAAGAAGAAATCAAACTCTTGATAACTCCTTTCAGGTCGACCAAGTGGTATTTGGAGGGAGTACTGGGAAACACCGTGGGAAAACTGCAGATTCCAGAAAGGGGGGGGGGGGGACAGGTAGACTCTCTCAGGTAATCGATCCTTCCAACAGCAACAGTGCCTAGACTGAATCCAGGGATCGGAATCATGGGCCAAATATCCCAAATCGGTTGGGCTCTCTTGACTTTAGTACAGGATTGTATGAATTCATGGTATGTGCTCTTGGAGATTTACTGTTTTATTGTTACTTGGGTTTAGTTTATGCTCACTGGACCTCAACCATGGTGCCAAACCAACATCTCTTTTATTTACCACGGTGTCAATAGCCACATCAGGTACTGTCAGAGTCTTCGGACTGGTTGGTCCGCACCGAATATGATATCCGGACTCTATAATGTATACGGACACTAGGATGCTACGTTTCTGACTTGGCACTGTGTACTCCATTTAAGCTCATTTTTCTGTTATCTCTTTGTATCCTTGTATTATGGAATTAATTTGAAAATTCAATAAAAATGTTTAAAAAAACAAAACAAAAAGCAGAAGCGACCATTTTCTTTTCTGCAGTATTGCTAGTAAATTAACGACCTTAAGAGTCAGTTGTTATCCGGTAACTTTAACACTACAAATGGCCAGCAGATTGTTTTCAAATATACGCATTTTTAAATAAAAAACTCTTTTAAACAGAGCATTAAAAACTACAGCATCATCCATAGACAGCACAAAAATTATAAGGTAGTTTTTTAAAAATGTACGTCATAGGTGTACCCAACGTTCCCCATACACCACAGATAGCTGTTGAAACTTTTTTGGGATGACACTTTTTTCCCCTCCCCAGCCCCCCAATGGTGCACCCAAGCATATTCACACGTGGACAAAATTGTCGGTACTCTTCCGTTAAAGAAAGAAAGAAAGAAAAACCCAACATTGTCACTGAAATAGCTTGAAACTAACAAAAGTAATAATATATTTTATGAAAATTGGACATTGAGTTTGAATTGTGGTTTAACTAAATCCCAGAATATACTATTAAAACTAACTTTTTTTTAAATAACTTAAAAAAATTTTTAAAACACCCAAGAAAAAATCACACCGTCACGCTCCCCCTTAATGAACACAACAAGAAAAGCACACTCCCAGATCCTTATATGTCTAATTATCACCCAAAAATACAAAAAAATGTACAAATCCTTTGGTAAAACTACTCACGGTACCGTAGTCTTTTTTTTCCCACAGATGACGCCAGAAAAATAAAAACCGCTTCAAGGATCCGGAGAAACGGGCAAAAAAAATCATGATACTACCCTTTTAATCGTCAGGGGAAAAGGACCCCCCTCGATAAAGGACTAAATGTAGCCTATTCATCTACTACAATCAAGTGGCTACCACCTTGTTAATCCTCTATCATCTGGTTTTTGGGATATTTTGATGATGTTTGCCCCCCCTAAAGAACCAGCCATTCCGGGGAAACGCGCGGAACTTTTTTTAGATATTTTTTTTTAAAAAACTGGCAGGATATACCCTTATCTGCATTTAAAAGGGGCTTTATAGGGTAAACCAACGATAGGGGGGGTTGTCCTTTATCAAACGGGTGCTCCTCCTTTGACAGTTTATTAACAGGCTAGTATCATGATTTTTTCTGCCCAGTTCTCCGGACCCTTAAGCGTTTTTTATTTTCTCATCATCTGGGAAAAAAACTCGGAACCGTAGTAGTTTTCACCATTGGGATTTTTACTTTTTCCTTTGATATTTTGGGTGTAATATAACACTATTAGGTTCCTGGGTAGTGCTTACTTAGTATGTAGTTTCCCTTTAAAGGGTGGAGCGTGACGGTGTGATTTTTTTTTTGGTGAAATAAATTTTTTAAATGTTAAAATTAATTAAAATATAGTCTTAAAGTATACCCCCTGGATTTAGTTTTTTTGGGTGAGCTTTTTGATTATATCCTATACATACATATTTGTTTTTATATTTTTTAAATTTGGGTTTAAACCGAAAATAAAAACTGGCTTGGACAGAAATAATGGTACCCCTAGAAAAGACTGCAAATAATCTGACCAGAGAGACATTTTAAACTAAGGTGTGACTTAGCATCACAGGGGTCTTCAAACTTGTAATTAGTCAGTCTGCCTATTTTTGAGGGGGAAAAAAAATGAACGCTGTTTGGGATCACAGTGTGACAACTGAAAATGAACCAAATGAAGCAAGGACAAAGTTTTTGGGTTGGAGAGTAAAAGAAAATTTATAAAACATTTAAAGATAAGGGAATAAAAACCCTCTCCAAAAACTTTATTTTCATGTTACTATATTGAACAATTATTCAAAGTTTAAGCAAAAACTGACCAAATCCTTGGATGTAGCGCAGGGGAAAAATTATGACAAATGAAGAGACTATAATATGAATGGTAACAAAGACCCCCAAAAAAAACTTCCAAAGAGCTTGAAGGGAATTCAAGGTACATCAGCGTCAGACACACCATTGTATGGTTTTTTTTCCAAGGGGGTTTTAAGGGCCCGGTCATGGGTCCTGCATCATAAAATAACCGACCCGGGGCCCGGGAAAAAAGGGACCGTCCCCCTCCCCCCCATAGACTATCAACGGCGGTCATACCCGCTACTAAAAACAGTCACTTACCCCCCCGCTGCATTTCCCCCAACAGGGGGAGGAGACTAATCCCTGTTCCTATGAAACGGGATACCGAAAAGACGGGGACTACCAGCCCAATTCGCTTTTTGGGGCGCGAATTACGGGCTGAAATACGTCCCATTTTAAGCCGTGTGAACATAGCCTAAGGGTGGTTCACACATGTCTTTCGAAAAACTGCCTCTGTAGTGTTTTTTTTTTTTTTTTTTTTTTTTAGTCCGAAGCCAGGAGTGGATTCCAAGGGAAATGGAAATATAAAGCAAGGACTCCTCCTCTACATCTCCTTCCTGCTGGATCCACTCCTGGCTTTGGCACAAATTGTACTTCCATCCTACTGAGGTCCTTATTAGGCTATGTTCACATGGCTTAAATTGGGACTTTTTTTTTGCCCATACGCCCAAACAGGCGAAATCCGCCCAGGGATTACATAATCCCCCAAATTCTCATAGAGAACAGGATAAAGTCTCCTCTCCCCCCCCTAAACACGGGGAGGTAAGTTTCTGTCAATTCCCCGTTTTCCCCCACTGTGAGTAATGCATTCTATGGACCGGGCTTTCCGGGCCCACCCCCCCCCCCGCGGGGCTCCCCCTTAAGGTACATCGACAGTATGAGAAATATTTTACTAATCCATACCAGCTTCCAACTGCCGACTGAATTATTTTTCCATGAAGGGACACATTAAAAGATGCTTTAAGACAGTTCTTTGGCTTTTTTTTGGCATGTTGTATGAGTGACGCAACACACCACCACATCTTTGGTGCATTCAAAAGGGCGCCGGGTTTGGGTTTTTCGAGTTTTTTGGGGGGCGACCGTTCAACATCTATTAAAAAGGCCGGCAGGGTTTTCTTTTGGTTCTAAGCATGAGAAAAAATCACAGCCCCATTCATACATGTCGCCCTAAGGCTCTGTTCATACTGGTGCCATTAAACTATTAGGACTCCATTTTTGGATACAAAGTGACCCTGGTGGAACCCATTAGATGTATGAAAAGTATTGTTGTCTAAACTGTTGTATGCAGTGCTACGATGGTGTAGAGTACATATCTGTTTGTGTCTCCCAGCACTTGATACATTTGGTATAATGTAAGACAAACTGTGTGTGTCTGTGTCCTACGCTATGACAAATTTTGTCTTGGCCACACCACTCTTAAAAACATATGGCTAATGACACATTAAATGGACCCCTCAGTGAGATACATAAATGTGTTTTATGAATTGGCATAGACATGCCTACTATCGAATGGCAAAGGCAAAAGTGTTGTACGGAGTTGTTCTTTTAGGTGCAAAGCCTTTGTAAATGTCTTACATGATGAACGACATTATTTGTTGCAACCTACACCAGAAAACCGGCACAGCTACTTTCATATATTCAGTTTAATGTAGTTCATGAGGTTTCCTTTGGGCTTCTGGTCATTTTTTTGGGCAATTTAGGGGCTGTTTACACGGCACAGGTCACTAAACCGAACGGTATTTGAACCGTGCACACGGCCGCCGGGAGGACGGCTTTTTTCCGCGGTTAGCCCTCCCCCTTCAGATAGACATCTTCATCTTCCGTCTGAAAACCGGTTGGAAGAATGAACATGTTCTATGATTTTCGGGCGGACTGAAAAACCGCCGGGCGGAAAATCCGTGCAGTGGGGACTGCTGCGTGGGTTTTCCGTAGAAGCCCATGTAAAAAGTTTTCACCCAGTTTGCAGACAGTTTTCAAAACCGAAAACCGGGTGAATACCCGTGCCGTGGGGACATGGCCTTACTGTCTATTTTGGGAGGTTTGATGGAAACCAAATACGTACGTGTGTGTAACACTAATAGTGAGTCTAGTCTTATTTATTATTAGATCTGTAGGTGTCTTAAATAAAACATGTAAGGGCTTGTTCACATGGCGTTTTTGTGATCCGTTTTACGGATCCGTTTTACGGATCCGCAAAACGGATCTAACAATTGTCAGTGTGATTAAAACATTGAGTTGAATGGCAAAAGCGCATCGCTGTTCCCACGTGGATCAGCGATGCGCTTTTGAGGCTCTCCTGTGCTGCGCTTTTCGTACCGCTTTAAGAATTGACATTTTCAATTCTTATTGCGGTTTAACGCAACTGAACGCCCATAGGAGATAATGGAGTGCGCTTTTGGCACTTGTCCAAAAGCACTCCACACCCGGGCACTATCAGCTGCTTTGCAACCTGAAAGCGATGCGAAAAGCGCACTGGGAGACTGGACGGGGGATCGCTGGAGAGGTGTGCGGGGGGCAGCGGCGGGAGCGCAGGTGAGCGGCGGCGGCAGCGCGGGGCCGGGCCAGCGAGGTGTCGGCGGCGGCAGCAGCGCAGGTGAGCGGCGGGGGGCAGCGCAGGTCGCAGGGGAGGTGGGGCGGCGGCGGCAGCAGCGCGGGTGAGCGGGGGCGGCAGCGCAGGTCGCAGCGGGGGTGTGCGGCGGCGGCGGAAGCGGAGGTAGCGGCGGTGCCCAGGGGAGGGTTTCGGGGGCAGGAAATATAATGAATGGGGTCTGGGCAGGCATATAATGAATGGGGGTCTGGGGCAGGCATATAATGAATGGGGGTCTGGGGCAGGCATATAAGGAATGGGGGTGGGGGAGAGAGAGACTCTCTCTCTGTTTTTGGGAAAAACGCATCCGTAAAGCGGATGCGTAAAACGCAGCTGAAAAAGCATTGAAAACGGATCCAAATAAGGTATCCAATGCTGCGTTTTGCGGATCCGCTTTCCGGGTCCGCTTTTCAAGTGCGAAAAACGGATCCGTAAAAAGGATCCAAAACGCCGTGTGAACAAGCCCTAAGATGGAAAATAGGAAGTGAAACATAATAACCTGAAGGTGTGTGAACATTAACTTAATCAAGGAATTTAAAAGAGGCTCTCCCATATTTTTTATGTACAAGTGGGACGGTGCCCAGAAAAGCATATTTCTAACATTTTCAGAAATGTGAAGCCTGAATGTTATAAGCAGTTTGTGCTGATCATACTTTACACTTCTATCCCATGGCGGGTTGTGAATGGGGACAATATGAACCAGCAGACTCTAATATTTCTCTGATATCAAATGTATCCTAGATACTGTTTTACCATCTATTATGAATTTTATTTTTTGGTAAAAAATTGTAAATCTGTTATCTCCCCTGCAGTGCTCCAAACCAAAGTTACGGGTTCCCTGCTCTGCAATCCATGAAATCAGAAAATGCACCCGCCTGGAGATGCCAGACAATGTTAACACATTTGTGCTAAAGGTATGTACTATGCAGAGATATTTACCAGATGATCATTGTGGGTGGGCCTTGTGAATAGAACTTTGTGCAAAGAGTGGAAGAGTTGCTTACAGGGCTCCAGATGGCAACTAAAAGGGTGCTTTCACACAGTGCGTTTTTGATGCGGTTTTTTAATGCGTTTTTTGTGCAGGAGGGCACAGCAATTAATGCTGTACATTGCTGCGCAAAAATCGCGACAGAGATCGCGGTAAAATGGCGATTTTTGCCGCTTATTTTTTGAATCAAAATACATCATTAATTGCTGTTCCTTCCTGCAGAAAAACGCATTAAAAAAAACGCATCAAAAACGCACTGTGTGAAAGCACCCAAAGGGTTGTAAATATGGACTAAATATTAATTCGCTTTTCAGTTTTTAGGTATAGGACCTAAAGGGGGCAAATTGTCTGACTGCATCTCAGGACTCTTATTCGTTGAGTACACTAGACAGTTGCCTGGGAGCCCCAGGAGTATAGGAGCCCTGGGTGGTCGGAGATATGTCCCAGGAGTCCTCAGGTTGCCATAGGTTCTGTACCCTGACAATTAGTCATGCAGGCTACTTTAGGCTTTGAAAGATGCATTTTTTTTTATTATTCTGCTCCACTTAAAGGGGCCTGGTGTGATGTCATTTGTTTGGGTTTGGTTAGAGGCATGGCTTGGTGTGACGTCATATTTGGGCCGGGGCACTCAATGCTGTTAAGACAGCCCTGCTGTAGCTGCCCATGGAGAGAACATGGCAAGCTTAGGCTGGGTTCACATGTTTGACCATACTGCAAAATGTGTACGTTATAACATATACACTAAGCATATCCCAAACGTATACTATTATGAGCAGATGCTTGACATCCTTTTGTTGCCTTTTTAGTTTTTTTTTTTTAAGCTAGCTTCTCTGTGGCGGTCACCTGTTTTTTCCCTGCAGTTTCATTTGATAGGTTTGCTTATATTTTTATGATGGATACAAACGTGAACACATACACTAGTATACTTTTTCTATTGACCTACGTTGCATTTTTTTTTTAAGACACGTTTTTTGGTCAGAAAAAAAAAAAATGAACATGACAATAAGGTTATGAAATGGATACCAAAGACATACACTGTGGCAATGCATCCAGCCATAGAAGTCAATGTACGTTAATGTTTAGGTAGGCATTTTTATTTTGCAAAACGTGTAAGTCAGGCTAGTTTATTGATACGATGTCAACCTAGCTGTAGTGTGCTGTTACAGAGTTCAGTGAAAATCAGTATGTAGTATGTAGTATGTTAGTTTGCTGGTAGCCAGAACATAAAGCACCTCCTGTGTAATACATAGACTAGGCAAGGTGAACATGTGCCAAATTTATCATGTTGTATGATAAATTTGGTGCATCTTGCATGATGTTAGACATTTTGTCCAACTTTGTTACCACCTACTGGTTGGTGAACTTTACACCAATATTTTGCACATGTTATCACATCATTTCACACTATGGCTCAGTCCCAATAAGTGACCCCCATTTTAATCAAAACCATGCCCACATGTAGCTCAAGGCAAATGTCAATTGTTGGTGCAAATTTAACTTAGTAGATCACCACCAAAGTTTTCAATTAATGCTGCAGTCACTATTGATTCTACAGTAAATTATTTGGTTGCTTCAGTCTGGTGTAAATGCTGTGGTCAGTGAGCTTACAATCTAGTTAGTAATTGGGTTTAGATAGACAATGCACAGTCTCTTGTTGAGGTGGGTATAACTAGAATTCATAGGACAAAAGAAAATTGGGCCACCAACACGAAAATGAGTTTGAGCCACCAATATATCAGAGAACAGACATAGCACTGCAAGATGTAAGAAAGCCATAAACCTGTTATTTCTTAATGTTCTGGCACCCAAGTGGGTTCCTTTGACCTAGGCCAAATAGCAGACCCTATAGCTGCTATGGCTATAATTACACCTCTGAGTGTGAGTACAGTAATGATGAGTCCACAGCTGCTTCTAGTCTAGTTTAAAACATTTGCTTCATTAGTCCAGAGTCTTACACAAGTATTGCAGTCATCAGTCCACAGTCTAAGGCTAGGTTCACACTGTAATTGATTATGTTGCAGGTATCCGTCAGGGTTTAGGGGAAAAAGGTACCCTGACAGATACCGCAAAGTAGCCGCTGCAGCCCCATAGAGGTGAATATAGTTAACATAGCCCTATGTGGATTAATGTGCTCTCTTTGTCAGTGCAGGACCATGCTTTTGTGTCCTGCACAGAGAGGTATCCATTGGAGTATCTTTTTTTTTCTCCCTAATGCACTGTTGAATACCTGCAATGTAGACAATAACATAGTGTGAACCGAGCCTTATGTCATTGTATTCTTTATTTTACATGTAATGATTTTCATTTCTATTTGGCATGCAATAAAAAGAAAACCGTGGGAAATAGAAAAAAAAAAAATCAGTGGTCCACATTTATAAATCTTGTACCGATCTAAATGCCACCATGTGCCTGATGTGTGCCAATGCTAAAATATAAAATCTAGCCACATTAAAAGCTCCAATTTTCATGCTAGTTAATTGTAGTTATGCCAAGAACAAACACTGTTTTTCTCAAATTGGTCATGAGTGATTTTATTTCCTGTAGCATAAAATTTAACTGCTGGCTAGACAGTGGCAATGTGATGTATAATCCAAAGCCAATGACTTTCAGTACGTGAGATGAACTTTTCAGTCACTATTTACCATACAAGCCATAAGTGGGAATCCTGATTTTTAAAGATTTTCTTTTATGGAATTGCTGTAATTATTCCCTGCCTAATAATGATGTGAGATTGCTAAAATCGCAGTTGGCAGCCATTTTAATGTCATAGTTTCCTAGCAGTTGACTGGCACGCTCAGTAACCATAATGCTGGAAGCATTGCAAACCTTTTATGATTTATTTAAATTAAAGAACTACATCCATTGCTTATAGCTTGTTACAAGCCGGCCCCTAACCAGGTCTAGGAAATGCTGTGGTTTTTCACTATGGATTATACCCCTTTGATGTATGGTGTGAAAATCCGCAATGCACAGCATTACAGTTCACTTCAAAATCACCATGAACTGCATGTGGGTTTTGCTGTAAAATCACAGCTGATTTGCAGAGAGAACCATGGCAGAAAATGTTTGCCACATTTGGTCTTACCTTACATGTTTGTTCTATACAATAAAGGCAAGAAATACTTTTATTTCAACCAGTTAGTGAGACGTGGAAAGGTTGCAGATCACATTTTCGTAAGAAATATAGGACAAAATGCTGGCCTATTCTGAACTGTGTTATTAAATAAATTAAATGGGTTGTCTCGCTACAATGATTGGGTTTTAATTAAAAGATCTTTAATAAACAGCTTTGCAATATATGTTCATTACAAATGTCCTACTGATTTTGAGTTATCCCTGTTAGTAGTAGTGCATCAGCTCCTGAAATCACTATAGCAGCTGACCTGTTGCTTGTTATCTCACTGGCTGCCAGTCCTGGTGACTCATCTGTTTCTGAATACAGGTTGGAGCCAGAGCCCTCCCCCTCCCTTCCCTTCAGAAGCATACACAGTGTGCTTCTGTAGGGAAGGGAGGGGGAGGGCTCTGGCCTCTGTGTGTGTGGATTAACCCTGTGTGTGCCTGCTCCCTCCTGCTCTCTACACAGAATTGAGGAGAGCAGAGGTGAGGCTGATCTGTGGTCAGTAGGATGTGACAGCAGTGAAGTGTGTTACTATAATCATGATGTATCTGTGGAGCTTTGACTATAATAATAGAACAGATCAGGGGGGCATGTGAATGTTTCATACCCCTCCCTGCTCTGCTGTATTAGTGACACATTGTGATTATAGTAACTCACTTCACAGCTGCCCTGTGTCTGTTCTGACAGGGTTTGTTTGTTGTTGCTTGAGATTTGTATGCTAAGCAGGGGGTATAGGAACATTTGCATGCCCACTGCTCTGCTATTAGCATACACAGCTTCACAGACTTCTCCACACTCATAGATCAGCCCTCTCCCTGTTGTCTCCTGACTCTGTGGAGCTGACAGTGTGGCTGATCCAGCAGTGAGTAGCAGATCTAGGCAGGCACACACAGGGTTAACTCTGGCAGCAAACCCCCTCCCCCTGCTGTATAGAAGGAGAGCTGTCTGTGTGCTGAGGGGAGGGGGGAAGGGGGAGGAGAAGAGGCAGACAAGAAGCACGCCCCTGAATTCAAAAATCCTTTGCTGCCAGACACATTGAAGTAGGCTGAAAGCCTGTAGTGAGACAACTCCTTTAACAAATAATCCATAATTAACAGATGTCTATGGTTAGAAGGGGAAATGTGGTAGAGGGCCTTATTAATTGATATAAATTGATTAAAGGGGTTGTCCACTTATATTGTTTTATTCATTATATGTAAATATCATAGAAAATCATACAATTTTCTAATATACATGTATTAAAAGTTCTGTTATTTTATACCAACCCAGTAGGCCCCAATGGAAAAAAAAAAAATGAATGGTACAGCCCATATTCCAATCCATAGTAATGGCTTCCATGAACTGTCCTGGCAGACAGTTTGCAGCAGGGCCACATGACCTCTATTGGGGAACTAAATAGGAATAATGGTGGAATAATTATGATTAATATTGTTATTCTTGCAACTTCACTGTGTGGCTTTACTTGTACTACTGTTTCTGTAGGGGATATAATGTTAAAGTGGTTGTCTCACTACAAAGCTTAGCTTTCAACATGTAGGGATCAGTAAATAAAGACGTTTTCCAAATATATTGCTTTGTTTATTTTTCTTTGTTGAGGAGATAAGTGATTTCATCAGCTCTGAGTGCACACAAGTTTCTCTAGGTTACGGACCTGCTCTCCCCTGCTGTGAATCTTATCTGATTGCAGGGATGATGTCATCACACAGGTTGGCACACAGGACGGTTTTTGTGAGGTCTTGAACATAATGGAAATCTCCAAAGAAGCATTTTATGCTATCTACAATAGATGAAAAAACTTTGAGATTCTTGGTCCGCATGTTTTTGGCCAAAAAATGCTCAAGCCACCCCCGGGTTAAAAACAGATCTCATTGGGTGGGCCTACTCTATATTATCCTCACCTGGGGCAACTTCAGAAACCCTCACTGTGCCAAAAGGCCACCAAAATGCAGAGAGAAAAAAATAAAAAAGTACCAACCTTTCAAAGCCCAGTTTCATTTATTTTAACAGCCTTGGAGGTGGGCGGTTTCAGGAAACCAAAATGGAGGTATCTACTTCTCCTTAAATAGTTTTAAAAGAAAATATGGCCAAATACAACGTATAGTTCTGCACAGAAAAAACATTTTTTTAAAAAACACTGCGAACCTGGGTGCCACTGGCATGGCTGCGGCACAAATACATATGCACACAGTCCAATACCAGTGGCACACCACTGCAAATCTTTTTTTTTTTGCCCTTTTTGCAGTGGTGTGCCCCTGGTATTTTGGGCTGTGTGCATATGTATATGTGCCGCAGCCATGCCAGTGGCACCCAGGTTCGCAGTGTTTTTTTAAAAAATGTTTTTTCTGTGCGAACTATACGTTTATTTGGCAATTTTTGCTTTTAAACTTTTAAAAGGAAAAGTAATACCTCCATTTTTTTCCTGCCCCCCCACCCCCACACGTTTAATTTCAATGCCTAGGCTTTAAAAGGTGGGCTTTTTTATTTTTTTCTTGCTTTTGGAGGCCTTTGGGCAAGTGGAGGTCTGAATTTACCAGGTGAAATAATATAAGTAAACCCCCCCAAACGAGATCCCTTGAAGGGGGGGTGGCTTGACTTTTTTTTGGCCAAAAACATGGGCCCAAAATCTAAAAGTTTTTTCATGTCTTGAACAAAAAAGGGAAAATTGGTGGAAAGACAACCCATGCTAATTTCGGGCCCCCTAAATTGGTTCCTCGCCCTCTGGGCCCCCTGAGCTCCTATAGCTGCAGGGCTAAGTTATGTTTGAGTGTGCAATGTAATGAGGAGTCCACAGTTGCATCTAGTCTAGGGTTTTGATTTTTTTTTAGGACTTTTCTTTCAGGTGAAAATAATTTAGGTTCTCTGCTTTGTGTTCCAAAGACTGACTGGTGTACGAGGATTGCGGATGAAAGGCACATGCATAGGTGGATCTAGCACGTGTTTTACTTTGGAGATCAATTGTTCCACGTTATTGTCCATCTTCCGGTAGGGTTTTCGTGACAAGACTTCAGAATGTGACTTTGTCATATGAAGAGTCTCAAAATGGAGGACTTCTTGCCTGCTCCCTACAGTCCCTGACAGAAGTTCTGTTCACTTATTATGTTTTGGAAAACCCAAATTTAAAATGATTAAAATTTATCCCTTGGTTTTTAAAAATGACTATATGAAAGCTAAACCCTCCCAAATGGGTTTTGTTAACAAAAATAAATTTTCTTCACGCTGAAATATTTAAACATTTAAGAACACAGAAAGGGCAGATTTTTGGGAAAACAAAAGTTTGTCGCCTTGCATATAATCACCCCAACCAGTTTACAGCCCCACCTGGGCGATAATTGATGGTTAATTAGGGGGTGTGTAAAAAGAATCCAGCCCCAGCCTTCACTTGAAAAGAATTGACTTGACAACATCCAAAAATCCATCCTGCACCAAAGCCTTGATTATCAAAGCCGAAGACCCGATCCACTCGAGGTGGTGGCACCTTTAATGTGTCTCACGTCAAGACAAAGAATTAAAAAAAATTTGAAAGGGAGATATTGACAAGCGCGGTCCACCCGATCCCGCAAACAACTGCTCGAGGAACTTTTTTTGGTTCGAAAATAAAAATTTGGGTTTTCTGTTTCCCAAATCGTGTCAAACCCAAATTTAAATGATTTTACATATCCCAACAAATCAGTGTTCAGATGCTGCTACCGGTTTTACACAAGTATTATCGGGGTAATGTGGGGTGTCCAGCGGGGGGACACAGATTTGATGTAATGGGGGGAAATCTCAGAGGGACCAGTCAATAGTTAGGGGGCAGGAGTGGTTAGGGACAATGCCCAGGTTGGTGGGGGTAAGTCTTGAATGTAATGACTTTTCATATAATTTGGCAGCAAGGTTTATTTTAAGTTTGTTCTTATTGAAAAACCTCAGCTTGGATGTGAATTTTGGGCTATTTAAAAACGGCGAAATTTGGGGGTGTAAAGTATGCCCCGCTTTTGCCTTTTTTTGGGAGTGTGTGATCAGGCTTACCCCTGTAAGATGGGGCGTTTGAGCATTTAAGGTCAAATTTGCGTTTGCAGCCTTTTGGGCCCAGGAATACCCCCGTTTATTCATGACTGCGTTAGCCCCCCGAATGGGGTAATAGGTAAAATTGTTAAAAAAGGGGGGGGGGGGAAAAAATAAAAAAAGGGGGGGGGGGGGGGGGGGTTAAATTAAAATATGTATCTTTAAAAAAAAGAAACCCGCGCTGGAAACGAGTTGTATAGTGGGGCCCCTTTGCTTTGGGGGGGGAAACATGTGACAGGTTCCCCTTTTAAAGTAGTTTTCCCCAAGTTTCTACTTAAAGTGGGTATTTTTTTTCATTAGAATAAAATTTTTAATATATATAATGGACAATTATTTCATGGATTCATGAGTTAAAACATCTGTTTTGACTGATCAAATAGAAATTTGTTGAAAAAATTTTGAAACATGGTTAAAGCCCCCAGGAGAATAAGCCCATTACATGAAAATTGCTTCTCAACACTATATAATTGCTGTTTAGATGGGATAAAACATTTAAAGGGTGCCTTTGTGGGTTTCATCCAAAATTCTGTTTTGTGATCCTTATCTTTTTCCTGTTTCCTTATATTTTTAGGTTACTACAACTGAAGTTGTTTTTGAAGTTGGAGATGCCCGCATAAATTTGACCCGAAATCAAAAAGTGCAGAATGCGGGTGGCCTTTGCTTTTTTTTAATGGGTTCTACCAAAGCCCTCAGTGAACAGCTTCATTTTAAAATGTGGGGAAAACAGACTGGCCCAATCAATATGGTTTTTCTGCCAGATTCTGCAAGGAAACCTTGGGTCCTGCCATTCTTTTGGATGTCACTTTAATGTGTGCCCCAAAAGTAACTTCCGACACAAAATGACCCCCTTTAGGAAAAATGATTACTAAAAACAGTAACCCTTTGCCATACTGTGTTTGCACACTGCAAAAAATTTTTTATAATGTTTGAGGAAAAGAAAGCGTTTAAGGTGTCTTTCCCCCCGATAACAAACCAATTGAAACCCTGTGGGTGTGCTGAAAGAAAAAAAAAACCCCCCGTGAACCTTTTTAATTTAGGTGGGCTAGCTGCTTTTCTTTTTGTGCGAACCCCGGTTTTAAATTTTTAAAAATTTCAGCTCATTATTATAGGAAATGTTACGGGGTAAAAGATACTTCTTATGTGCATTTCCCCGAATGTCAGATTTTATCAAGTAAGGGGGGAAATCGTGCCAAATCCCAAAAGTTGAAATGTGAATGTGGGCCTTTGCCGATTTCTGGCAACAATATCCCATATATATTTAACTATACTAGGTTGAAGTTTCTTATTATTGACAATTTTTAAAGACTAAGGGTGCGTCCACAAGGCAGTAAGCAAATACCGGGCGGCTTTTGATTAAAGAATCCAGTATTTTGACATCTTGTATGTGGTTTTGGGGGACGGTTCTGTCCAGTTGGGGGTTTCCCCCATCCCCTCAAAAAAGTTTTTTTGCTCGAAAACCGGTGAAAAAATTAAACTTTCTAAGTTTTTCGGGAAATTGGCTGTAGAAAATCTGTGCAGTGTGGACTGCTGAATGGATTTTCTATTAAAGTCTGTCAGGATGGTTGACAGTCATTCTACGATGGTTTTGGAACCAAAAACCGTAAATGGGGTGAAAATCCGCCAGGGGGGACACCTCTAGTGTAGGTTTTTTTTTTTTTCTTCTTCTTTAATATGTTTGGGTTTGTATATATTGGAATTCTTGGATGAAACAAGCCATAGACTCGAAGGTCCAGCTGGATTCTTTTGAGAGCAATATCTGCCTGTGGTAACTCAGATTACAAGCAAGGGTTAAAGATGAGGACGGTCAGTGGTAATGCATGGGTTGGGGTAGTCACCTGTTGTAGGGAAGCATTGCATGCTGTGGTTTGCTTTTGGGGTATTTGTTGTTTTTAAAGCAGGAACAAGGAAGTGTTTGACCCTTTGGGGTTTTATATGGGCCCTCCAGGCCCTTCTGAAAGCTTTTTTCCTGTTATTGAAATACCAAGAACTCTGTGAGCAATTAATCTTGTTGATTTCCAACTTGCCTCCCCCCAGCCCCTTTTTTTCTTGAAATTTCCCTAATTACAAGGGGTTTCCGTGCTTGGGGGCTTTACTTGTGCCTCTATCTTACAGGTATGTTCATGTTTTTTTGGGTGTTTGGGGTGAAATTTATTTAGCCTGTATTTTTTGGGTGTTTTTTACCCCTCATAAGTGCTGGCACAGGCATGAAAATGATGCCACATCAAACCCCTTGGACTTTTCTATTTCATTCCAACATCTTATCCTCCCTTTTCATGGTGGATTAAGTTAACTCCTGACACTTAACATGAAATGATCATCTTTAACACTGTCGCAAATAAATAGCCACAAAATGAAATTTTATGGGAATAAGGCCGACGTGTGCTGATACACCAATTTTTAACTATAACCATGAAGAATGCATGCACTTGCTAATTACTTATATGTGTGAGTATGTTTACCCAAAAATTTATAGGCAATGTGGGTTAAAGGTTTGGGTGGAGTCACAAGAGCATTTTTTTTGGGGTTTTTTTGCCCGTGTGTGTTTGGTGGTGTTGGTGTGTGTGTGTGTTTTGTTTTGGGTGTGTGGGGTTTTGGTGTGTGGGGGTTTTGGGTTTTTTGGGGTGTGTGGTGTGTTTTGTGTGGTGTGTTTTGTGTGGTTTTGTGTGGGTGGTGGTCAATGTGCAGTTTGTAGGTATGATAAGTTTGTGTAGGTAACATGTGCACAACCCACATCAAATAACAATTTTCAAGAAAATTCTAAAAAAAAAATGTCATTTGCGAAAAACGATTTAAAGGATAGTTATCCGCCTATCCTGGAGAGGGTAACTTTTAAATGGGTTTTCCCAGGTAATTTTTCCCCTTGTCTAATGGGTGGTTTTTTTCCCATTGAATTATATACAACATCTTTCTTTTCCAGACAGGTTTTTATGCTTTACTGTGACAGTCACTGTCAGAGGCCATGTTTACAAGGCATGGATCCAAAGTGAATATAAATTTTTGCTATGTGTTTTGGTTAGGGGAATCCACGCCCCAATTGAAACCCCAAATTTAAGATTATTTGCGGGGACTTTGACAGCAAATTTCGCTTGTTTTTTAGTTTTTAAAATCTGCAGAAAATTCACTATTCCCCCGTTTGGGGCAATTTTTTAAAGCCCCAAAAAAAATACCCTACAATGGGGCCTGATTTGTAAACCCCGCTCTACAGGGGGGTCATAAATAGGTGCATTCCACGTGGGAATAAAATTTTGGATCAGGTATCCCACTTTGAAAGTGGTTTCCCTTTTTCCACTGTAAAGGGCCCCTAGAAAGGGCATAGTGAAGCAAAAAATATGTAGCTTCGAACGGTTCTATTGCGCCCTGCCCCCTTCCCGCCCCCAAATCCGAGGGGGGATTACAAAGTCCCTCTTGCGTTTTTGAAATTTCCCCCGGGGGATGGCGTTGGGAGGGTTTTCCCAGCACATTTGAAGGGGCTATGCGGGGATTGGGGCTAAAAAAAAAAAAAGAAAACCAAAAACTGGCAAAAGCCCCGTTCATACATGCCGCCCTATGTCTTTCCTTTTTTCATGAAGCGCATGCTTGGCGAATGAAATATATGTATTTGAATAAAATGTATTTGCATTGCTAGCTGAATTTTCAGTGGGTGCCCCTCAGGATTTAGGGCAGAAATGCAAAAAAGGGTTTCTCCATTCTAAAAATTTTTTGGCTTTTGACAATAGGTTTAACCCATTATGTTGATGGGTGATCACGCACCCCAAAATTTCCCATTGAAATGAATGACCAATAACAGTGCAAGCGTGCCCACTTCTTTGTTTTGAACAGGGAGTTTCCGGGGCCCATTCTTGAAATTAACTATCTGAAAAAAAATGACCTTATACAGCGATAGAGTATAAATAACAAAAAGACTACATTGTGCCACAGGCATGCTTAAACCCACTTTCCCAGCATTTCTCAGTTTTTGTAAAAGGTGTAATGTATCTCACTGGGAAGAGGCACATTGTCAGTGTGTGAGGATTTATTCGCCTTTTCCTACCGCACTGGGCATTTGCATATAACAAAGGCTTTTGGGAAAGAGCTGCAGAGCTCGCCAGTGCCATCTGTTGGATGTAGTAATCCTCGATTCACATGTGACTCACTAAGTCTTGCAAGGTAAAAAGGATTGAAACCAAGCCAGTGAAGTTCATCCACAGAAAGCTGTTTCTGGATGTTTGCCCGTTGTCAGTGCAGAGTAGAACTTACTGGCTGGATTGATGAGAGGCGAGTGTGACTTACAAGGGGTAATGTATCTTATTGGTGAGAGGCATCATGTCAGTGTGTGAGGATTTTTTTTGCTCAAGGGGGCATCTTGTATACACTGGGTTTCAATGCTTTTTACACTGCAAGACTTAGGCTAGGACTACACAGCAAATGTCAAAATGCCGTCCAGAATCCGATTGCTGAACCATGACCGGACGTGTTTTTTTGCCACAGATTTGCGAAAAAGCAGTAGTCTGATTTCGGATTTACCATCGGCCTTACACAATTGAATGTACAGGAAACCGTCGGCAATCCTGCGGAATATGCAACATATTGCATATTCCGCCGGATTTTAAATGGACAGTAAAAAAACCTGTGTTGTATAGACTACAGCATGGTTTTTTTTTGTGTGGTAGATTCCATAGAGGATACCGTCAGATTTTCGTCAGATTCAAAATACTGAATCCGCCAAAAAGCTGACGGTAAATCTGTGCGGTGTAGACCTAGCTTTAGCAAGTCACATGTGAATTGAGGATTATTACATCCAATAGATGGTGCTGGCAAGCTCTTCAGCTCTTAACCAAAAGCCTCATTTCTATATTGATAATAAATTAATAAAATAAATAATAAAAATTTAGTGATCTGTTCTCACTCTTGCAGGGCTCTCTACTCAAATGGAGTGAAGTGGAGGACAAATTTAGGCTAGGACAAAATCACATTTTTCAATAAAAGCAGATAGAGAGCTTCTGTAGAGCTCAAGTCACGAGTCTCCATTCTCTGGGGGAGACCAGGGAATTTTTGAAGTTATGTAAAAGGGCGGACAATAGGGGGATTCTATCAAAAATGTACTCTAGTTTATGCAATAAAGAAATGGAAAGTCTGGAAAACACCCTCTTCAAAAGTTGGGAATCTCATCTCCTAGACCCAGAGATGTCTCAAGGGCCTGACATTAGTGCGACAAACGGTAGTCAGTGAGCAATGGAGAGAGATTCTTTTCAGACTAGTACACAAAGCTATCTATGTATTTAATATTTCCTATGGAACGGAGGGAGCAGGATATTTACAGGCTTGTCCGAAGTGCGGGTTGGATAAAGCAAATCTGTATCATTGCATGTGGCTGTGCACAGGGGTCCAAGGTTTCTGGCGACAAATTATCCGTTATATAAAAGATATATGGAATATATCAATAACCTTCAACCCACAGGGTCTATTGTTCCATTATGCCACCAGGGACTCAGAAAATGAGGACATGGAGAGATCACTGGTGACATTAAAAGGCGTCCACATCACTCTCTTTAACTATAATACAGTATTGCCGAGCTCACTTTGTACAAATGTTATACTGGTGCTTGGTGTAAACATAGAAAATCCACATATATATATATATATATATATATATATATATATATATACACACACACCACCCGCACACAAATTGTATTTTTTCCAAAATTTACAAATCTTTATTTACAATATACTTCTATGTCCATGAAGTTTTCTTTTAGAATGGCGATAAATTGGGATATTAACTTTTTTGCTTCCATGAGCCTTCTAGACAGATCGCTGTAACAAACAATAATAAACATCATTAAAAACAGAAAAAAAAATAATAATAAAAATCCCCAAAAAAATTTACACCAACTAAAAATCCCCACAAATTTTTTTAATACATATAAAAGCAGTGCATAAAAAACTTTCCAAAAAATTACAAAATAAAAAATCAAAAACAAATACAAAAATATGCCAATAATGCCATGGATAATATATAAAACCATCTACCTATTCATCCCTTAAGTATGATTCAAAATTTTAAACAGCGCCTTTAAGACCCAAAAAAGGCATCATAAGCAAATTGAGAAAAATAAATAAACAAGTGCCATGTAAGATGTCCTATAAGATTAATTACCAAAAACCTCAGTTATAGCTGTTCAAGGCTCTGGGTCCCGGGAGAATGGCGGAATTCGGCCATGCCTACCCCGGACCCGGCGTCTCTTAAAAAAGGGGGGAAATGGCCCTTTTAGACAAAACAGGGTCACGGCAAAAATCCCTACTCCGCCTTCCTACTCATCGCGCAGCGCGGGGTTTCTACATATTACATGCTATGTCTATGATTAAATATTGAGTATATTTTCATTAAGATACACTAAACTACGATTGCGGGGTACTGCTGGTTGAGTTAGGAACAATGTGTTTCCTTTTTTTTTTTTCTGAATTAGCAGTGACAGAATGCTTCTATTTATGTGCCTTACAAATGTAATACACTGTTCAGACATGCGGGCATGGCGATGAAGATGGGAAGGGCGGAAGTAGGGATTCACCTTCCTACGTTGTTCCGTCCAGCGCGCATGCGTCCTCTCTTTAAAGACCCGGTCCGGTCGTAGGCATGGACGAATTCCTCCATCCCCCCGGGGCCCGAGATTTGGAACACTTACACTGGGATTTAGGAAATTTCCTAAAGGACACTTACCTGCATTTAGTTTATTTTTTTTTTCAAAAATTTTTTTGGTTAATTCCCTTTTTTGCTCTCTACGGGGCCTGTATTACAATTTTGAATCATACATTAAGGTATAATAGGTAATGGTTGTATAATTATCCATGGACATTTTTGTGCATATACTTTTTTTAAAATTTTTTGATTAATTTTTGTAATTTTTGTTAAATGTTTTATGCACTGCTTTATTTAAATTTAATTAATGTGGGGGGTTGAATTTGTTGGGTAAGTTTTTTTGGGGGTATTTATTTTTATTTTTTTCTTTTATAATGATTTAATATTGTCATTTACAGCGATCTGTCTGATGAACTCATGGAAGCCGAAAAAGTTAAAAGAATTGTCGCCATTCAAATAAAACTCAGACAAGAAATATTTGTAAATAAAGATTTGTACAAATTTTGAAAAAATACAATTTTTTCGGGGGTTTTATATATTTTATATTAATCCACTCCCCGCCCTTTATGTAACCCTGCTAGTAAAGGTTTGGGCCCCCCTTTTCTTTAGAACGCCCAATTTTTTCGGGCAAGATCCACAAGGTGTTGCAACGATCCAATTGGGACCCAAAGGGGGCCCAAAAAAATGCCCAAAAAAAATTCCCCCCCACCATGCACCACCCCACCACCGAACCTTGATACAAGCAGGATGGATCCTACTTTTATGTTTTGTGCCAAATTCTACCTAAACCCTCCGAATGCCAGAGAAATCGAGACCATCAGACCCGGGGAACGTTTTTTCCCAATCTTTTTACTTCCAAATTTTGATGACTTGGGCAAATTGGAGCCCATTTTTCCCCGTTCTTTGCAAAGGATGGGACCCGTGTGGTCTTCGCTGCTTTAGCCCATCGCCTCAAAAGGGGTTTGCCGTCTTTCGTTAAATCCTTCTGCCCCCTTTTTAACGGGGCTATTTGAGTCACGTTCCTTTCTATCGCTCGAAAGTCTGCCCCTTCTCCTTTTTCCTCTGGCTCAAAAGCATTTTCCCCCACAGGAGCCGCTCACGGATTTTTTCTTTTTTTGGCCATCCTTAAACCCTAGAGAGGTTTTTTCTGAAAATCCCGGGGATCAGCATTTCTGAAACACTCAACCACCCTTCGGCACCAACAACCATCCACTTTAAAGGAATCAAAAACACCTTTTTTACCCTACGAAGCCGTTTGAACTGCAGAGATTTCTTGACCATGTCTACTGCCTAAATGCCTGAGTTGCCCCTTTTATTGGCTATTTAAAAATTTAATTTTTTAACAGCATTGGACAGGGGGTACCTAATAAAGGCCTGAGTGTATATACACACACACACACATTCTCTTGGCGGCTAAGAAATGCCTGTTGCAGCATTGGATTGTTTCTACCATCCCCGAGCTATCTGAGGTCCGGGATTGTCTGAAACGGGCACTATTTATAGAGTTGGAGAGAAATAAAGACAGGGACACAAAAAATTTCCTAAAAAAAGTGGAAACTATTTCTAATCGGTATACAACAACTGAAATTAAGTCCCTATTGGAACCGTTCAAATATACAGAAGGCTACTTGCTGGAAAAGTTAAGAGGCGCGTTAGGGAACTTAGATATAGGAGATTAGTATAGGAAGGAAAATGGTACTTTGTTGGGAATTTATAGTTGGGTTATGTTTTAAGGAGGGAGGGGGGGATGGGGAAAGGGATAAGATGAAAGTTTAAAATAAGGAATGGAGCCAACTCTTGTTCTCCAAACTCTGCTGTTCATTCTGTATGCTAAAACTATATTAATGTAAATTGTCTGGTTAATACACTTGAACTGTAATGAATTTATTCCTAAATAAAAACAAAAAACTGGTTTCTGGGAGACATATATAAACACTGTTCTCACTAGTAGTAGATGAATACCCAGGTCTAGATGAAAACTGAATTGTAGAGGTGCTAAAGAAGCAAGACATATGCCATGTGCAGTAGCTGCAGATTACTGTATAAGTGACAGTGTATAATTAAAATACAAAACACAGTCCCACCCGACATGTGTCACCAACTACATGGCGTCCTCAGGGGTATAAAGACTAAAGCGTCCACACGCACTCTGTGTAACTATAGGTCACTGAATTCCACCCTCATAGATCCGGCCTATGGTGAAAAAGACCATAAGGAAATACAGAGGTTTTAAACATGGCGGAGGGTGAGCTTATAGGTTTTGTATTTTAATTATACACGGTCTGTCATTTTTGCAGTATTCTACAGGTACTGACATTTTGAAATTAGGTTCCTCACACCTTGAAGACTGTTCGGGGGAGGGGTATTAATCCACGTAAAGAACCTCCTAGCACACCTTCTTTAAGTTAAAACTGAAAAGTTTTCATTGTACCTATAGGTATTCGGTATAGAATGAAACGACTCGATGTGTACAAGAGAAAAAGGCAATGCTTTAGCTACCAGATGTAGTGATGAGGCTTCAGCCACACTGTGCCTTCATCAGGTCACATCTAGTATAGAAGAGCATGCTGGGATAATCACATCAGCGGCGTGCAGATTTGCCTGCAGTTAGAGAGGATGCATTGTCTGCACACCTCTGTTTTGATTGTACCAGCACCAGATGCAACCTGATGAAGGCACAGTGTGGCCAAAACATCATCACTACATCTGGAAGCTAAAGCATTGTCATTTTCTTTTGTACATATAAACGAGAGGTGTTGTAAAGCTAGATGTAAAATTAAAACTGTGCAGTATCAACTTCAAAAAAGATGTGCTTAATTTTACTATTGCTATAAATGTCTGAGATAGGAGAACCCCTTTAAATCCTGAACATGTCAATATGGTCTTATGTTGCAATTCTCCCGCAGCGTCGTGATTGCTGCTTTGGTCTAGAATTGTGAGAGAACCCTTAACACGGCCTTAGGGTGGTCCACATGGCAGTCCCAAATTACCAGTCTGATTCTGTCTTACATGGTTTTGGGGGACGATTCTGCCAGTGGTTTGCAGTAGATCAAACATATGCAAAGTTTTTTGGACTGTCGGCAGTGTAAACACACCGTCCGTCAGAAAATCCGTTCAGGGTGGACTGCTGGACGGATTATCTGTTAGTCTATCAAGATGGTTGACAGTCTGTTTTTCAGACGGTTTCAAATCCGAAAACCTTGCAGCGTGGACGGACCTTTAAGGTGTGTTCACACAGCTTATTTTGGCGTGCATTTCACCGCGTATTGCACGTAATACGCGATGAAATGCGTGCCGCAATTACGGTAATCCATAGCTCTCATAGAGGGTTATGGATTACGTATCCCGCCCTCCCCACACGTACAATACGATCGTATTGTACGTGCGGGGGAAGAATTGACAAGTCAATTGTTTGTGCCGATTACACGCCGCTGCCAATGCGGCCCCATCCGTGCTTTGGAAATACCCACGTGCTTCCAGAGCACCCGGCGTACACTGTGTGAACATACCCTTAGAGTATATCCACAAGCACCGGATTTGTTGCTTCAGTATCCGCGATTGTCCTTTTCTGAATGAGGCCTGCAGAAAACGATGCCTGAAGCAGGCTCATTTAGATGAATGGAACGGACTCAGTCGCAGACATTTCGGCATCGAATCTGCCACACCTATTCCTTTAATGTCAATTTGTTAACTATGAATGCTAAAATACAGTTTCTTTATTTTAGGACAGAGGAGGTTGATGGAGAGATGCAGGTGTCTTCTCCTTCAGATCCGGCATTGCAGAATCCCAATAGTGGCAGCACAGATTCCATCAACCAAGGTTTGTTCAAGCCTTGTGAGCAGTATGTGTTGTATATTTAACTCCTTAAACACTAGGTCTAAAAAAAAAAAGGCCTTAATGACCAGCTATTTTTTTTTTTCATTTTTGCCTCCTTGCATTTTAACAGTCGTAGCTTTTTTATTTTTTCAGTGAAGGGACTTATGTTATGCCAGAGAAGTTGTATTTTTCAAGGCATAGTTGGTTTACATATGAATTACTGTGTGTGTGTGTGTATATATTTAGTTTATTTAGGAAAAAAATAACAATTATGTTCACACTGCAAAAAAAAAAATATATATATATATTTTTTTTTTGCAGTGTGAACATGTGTTTTTTTCCTAAATAAACTAAATAACCTGTTAAATTTATTTTAAGTTATTACAGTTGTGTGGATACCTAATATGTAGGTTTTTTGTGTGTAATGTATGCACAATACTTAATTATTTTTTCTACACTTGTTTTTTACTTTTTTGCTTTAAATCCCATTGAGGGATAACTATTTTACATTTTTTAATACTTAATAATGTATTCACATACTCCTGTATGGCACAGGCTGCTTTCAGGGCAACACAGTCTACCATGACAGCAGGCTTACTATACAGACAGTGCAAAAATATATATTTACCCCTCGCCATACAAGATCCCCACACCTTCCCATAGACTCAATCATAATAATAAAAAACCTTATTTTATATAAATATTTAACTTCATATCAAAAGATAGTGTAAAACATTACACAGCCACAAGACTTACTTCTCATTTCCCTGTTGCATACTTGGAAACACGCTCATCCGCTGGTTTAATTTTCAAAGTTCACACGTTTAGCCCTTTCTTCGGGCCGAAGAAGAATACCTTCGAAATGTTGCTACAGGTGCATGTAACTTGTGCTAATGGCTCAACTCCTCTACTTTGTGTTACTGAAAGGACTAAACATATGAGCTTTCAAAATTAAACCAGAGAATGAGCGTGTTTCCATGTATGCAACAGGAAAATGAGCGATAAGTCTTGTGGCTGTGTAATGTTTTACACTATCTTTTGATATGTAGTAAAATATTTATATAAAATAAGGTTTTCTTTGCTAATTTACTATACAGACAGCCTAGGGCTGCTCTTAGACGCTGTAGATATTCCCCAGGCTCCATCGGGTCACTGGAGATCTCATTGACCTGATGGAGCAGTAGAATCCCCTTTGATTATGCCGCGGTCACGTATCGCGGCAATCGAATGTTTAAATGCCATGGGTCGGAGGCTTCCTCCGGTCCATGCCTTTATACTATATGATTTTTTTTTTTCTCAGCTTTGGAATATCCCTACTTGTTAGAAGGGACTATTGAGCTACTAACAAATTGTGCTCCTGTGGAACCAGAAGCTGTAATCTGTGGTAAAACCTGGCCAGAAGTATTGAATTTCCCTGCAGCGCCACCACAGGGGAGATTAAGCATGGCACAGCAGCCATTTATTATTATTATTATTATTTATTTTAAAGCGCCATTGATTCCAGGGCGCTGTACATTCGAGGGGGTTACATACATTACATAAGTCAAACGAGTACAATGATAAGGGATAATGACAATTGGCACGACAGAGGGAGAGAGGACCCTACCCGCGAGGGCTTACAATCTACAAGGAGGGGGGAAGAGACAGGAGGTGAGGGGCAGACATGTCTGTGGAGGAAGTAGTGACAAGTTTAGTGAAGGTTATAGGCAAGCCTGAAGAATTGTGTTTTCTGGTGGCTTTTGATGCTGGTGAATGTGGAGGAGTGTCTTGGTTTTCTGTGTAATGCCTAGGATTTGAGTTCCCCCAGAAATAGAGTCATTCTTTGTAATTGTTCTCCACTCTGACCAAGATATGAAGATCCTGAACTGAGCATCATCCTCTCAGAATTGTTTCTTTATGTTTATAAAAATGGCTTCTTACAACTCCTTTAAGGTGTACTGAATATTGTCTTTTCAGGTGCCGCCGTCTTTGTGCCTCCAGAGCAGTGCTGCCATAAAACTGACCATTTTATGTCACCATATCCATGGTTTCATGGACCTATCTCTCGGGTCAAAGCAGCACAGCTTGTTCAATCCCAGGGATTTGAGGGACACGGAGTCTTCCTTGTGAGACAAAGTGAAACACGCAGAGGAGAGTATGTCCTCACTTTTAATTTCCAAGGCAGAGCGAAGGTAAAGGCATCTGCAAGACCTTGTTTACACATACACTAGTTGGTTTATATGTATTAGATATAGGTAACTAGAGTTACCTATATCTAATAGAAGAAAGAAAAGTGTCTGTGTTATGTTAGCATAATTTCATTTCATGAATACCAATTCAGCATATAGGTATATATTACATGCAGAGGCATTGTGATGTTGTGTTTTATGTAGTAAATGCATTCTATATACATTTAATAGGTTGTGTAGAAACACATTAACAGCATTGAAATAACCAAGCACTGTATGTCATTAAAGGGGTTTTGCCACAAAGTAAAATTGACGTGGGAAACTTGCAAACTAAATAAAACATTTTCACCATTCATCATTATTAAAAATTCTGCACCATTTTTGTTTTAGCTGCTCCTTTAGTGATCCATTGTTTACAGCTCATCTCCAGGGGATACGACCAGGGCTGAGAGCTTCTCACTCCTGGTCGCACATGCTCAGACATCACTTCTCCTCTCAGGCAGCTACTGAGTGTTCAAACCCCAGGTGCTGTCATTCTACTCCCAGTCTCTATACTCCTTAGTAATTAGTCAAACAGTGCAAATAAATAAAAAAAGAAACCTCATTGAGGTCTGTGCATTGATAAAGAGGAAAAAAATCTACAGGTTTGGTTCCTGCAGGGATTTGAACCTAGGAGCCTTGTATCTGGAGGTAAAAACTTTACCTCTGAGCTACATTGTAGCTACTCACAGGTTAATACGTAAACAGACCTTTATTTGACTAGAGATCGGAAAGGCATGGTGATATCATCAAGCTGGGTCACATGATATACAATTCAGACAAATCACACGTACCGTTCTGAGCACACAGAGCTGAAGAGGTGGATGCAGGAGGTATGAAATGAGATTGTGGCAAAACCCCTTTAAGTCCTTTGTAGTTCATACACATTGAAAAGGGAATATCCTCTAAGGCAATCTTATTACTTGCTACGAGTCCGCCTCGGAGAACTGAGAGATGGCTTGTGCAGTTCTCCCCATTCATTTCTGTGGGAATTCCCAATATAGCTAAGTGTATGTTTGGGTATGTTCGCAATTGCCATTGACATGAATGGGAAAGAGCTCAGCCAATTTCTCATTCTCTGAGGCCGGCTTGTAGTGGGAATACAGACTATTATGAGATGGAAAAAACTCTTAAAATAAGAGATGCATCCATAGAGATATTTGATGTGTCCGGACCATATGTTTATGTGAACAGAAACTATTCCCTTGTATCCATGTTCCCCAACACATAATCTCAAGGTCTATTTTTTAATGAAATGTACTTGAAGTGAATCTAATGCTCTGCTATTTGAACACTATTAATGTATTTTTGGAGACCACTTTAATATGCAAAAACCTTTTGTCCATTAATATACTGGAAGATAAACAATGTACCATTATCTGTTTTCTAGCATCTGCGTCTCACATTAACAGAAAGAGGTCAGTGCCGGGTCCAACACCTTCGTTTCCTGTCTGTAGTAGACATGCTTCACTACTTCCGTTTGCACCCAATACCACTAGAGTGTGGAGCTGCCGGAGACGTGAAGTTGTCTAGTTATGTGGTATCGGCTCTTCACTCACAAGGTAAAAGTGCACTCTGGTGTTATTATTGTGACATGGTCTGCTCATCAACACATCAAGCATGGCTCATATGACTGTCTACACTGTAAAATGGTTACATTGTTTCCATATGCTTCCACCAGCCAAATGTGTGGCCTTTTGGCAGATGAACACAGAGAGGGTGACTTAAGTTCTCGTTCTCCACCACCATGACGTATCTCATGTACTGTCCTTTGCTACTTCGAAACCCATCCAAATAGGATTATTTTTGTTACACTGCTGCAGGGAACAATACTAATGCAATTCCTGACTCCAGAGAAAAGGGTTTCATGTGACTAGTCCATTTTTTTGTTGTCTATTATTTTTGGAGGGGTTTTTTTTTTTTTTTTTTTTATAAAATTGTTTGAAGATTAGCCACCTATATATTAATAACGGTCGTTTTTCATCTACAACTATCAATGACCAATAGATTATCTTCTTGGACTTATCTTGTTAACTAATTCTGGTTGGCAGCCACTAATCAAGGGTCATAATGGTGATAACCTTTCACTTTCGCAGACTCTGAATTGTATAGAAATTATAAGGCCATGTTCACACGGCGCGGGTTTTCGGCCGGTTTGCGGTTTTTCAGACCGCCTGAAAAACCGGCCGAAAATGAGCACAATTGTGCTCTATGGAAAACCCGTACGGCAGTCCCCACTGCACTGGTTTTTCGCCCGGCGGTTTTGTTGCCAGCGGTCCGGCGGCAAAACATTGAACATGCACGATCTTCCGTCCGGTTTCCGGACGGAAGATGTGCTGCTCAAGGGAAGGGGGAGGGCTGTTCTCCGCTCATCGCGGAGAAAAGTCGCCCCCCCCGCGGCCGCGGGGACGGGCGCAAATCAGGACAAATACCGGCCGGCCGGTATTTGTCCTATGCCATGTGAACGCGCCCGTATTGTTATACTGTTAGACTGATCAGCCATTACCTAAAAACATTTGATGTGAATAACATGCGAGGAGTCAGCACAAAGGCAAGCACATGCACAGGGATTTTAGTCTAAAATAAAGATACGTTTATTTTAAAGTCCGCAAGTTCAAAAAAAAATTCAGCTTGGCTTCAGCATAAAAAAGTCCATATAACAGAATGTCCTTGGTTCAGGTAGACAAAATGCAAGTGATATACTCACCAACAGCTACAGCACACCTTCAGGCTTACACAGCTTGGCATGGGTCCACAGTTCCTGGTTGCAGGTCCAGAAACATACCTCCAGACTTCCTGCACCAGCTGCCTTTTATTTGGCCGGTAAGACCTGGGCTGGAGTATTGGAGCGACCGTCCCAACCAGGCTCTTGGGCCGCTCCATAAAAAACCCGACCCGGACTACAAAACAAAATCTGCTCAGCAGCTATAATTGTTACTGGCACCATGCTACTGGGTTTTTTTATATCACCGAGGCCAGCCACCTTGGTGATAAATACCTCCAGTCTGTGACGGTACCTCTGACCCTTCTATAATAGATTATTTCACTACAGATATAAACCTACTGTAACATAAATTGCTGATAAGGTTTATGCTGGCTATGATAGAAAGGTGACACAATTACACAGTGCATCACAGCTTACTGCAGTGTAGTCATAGATCGGTCTTGTGCCCTTGTTGATACCTGTCCAAGAAGAAGGTGATCTGGCATAATGAATCACAAGTACAAGAGTTGATGCCCTGGGAAACCTTGGGTCCTGGCATCTAAGTGGATGTTACTTTGACAATTAAACCACATACTTTAACATTACTGCAGACCGCATACACCCCCTTATTTTAACATGTTTTCCTAACTACACCGGCCTCTTTCAGCATTATTATGAGGCAAATATTGTTCAGAAAGGTTTTGTGGACCTAAAAGGCATTTAAGGTGTTGACCTCCAAGTTTCCTAAATCTCATTTTGATTGGGCATCTGTGAGAGGTGCTTGAAAGACAAGTTCAATCCGTAGTATTTTCATCTTGCAATTTACAGGACTAAAAGGATCTGTTGATAAAATTTTGGTCTATTGGCAAGTACTAGAGGAGGCAGAGGGAACATTACCCTTTAAGGGTAACTTAGACTGTTTTGGCCTTCAGAAGTCCACCACATTTTTCAAATTAATATTTAATAATGTGATCTGTCTACTTTATGATTATCATGATTTGTTAAAGGTTTAGCAACAATTTTTCAGATTAAACTTTATAGCACAAACTTTGCTTTGGGCTCTGTGAATCATTTGCAGAGCTCTTGAGGCACTTTTGCAATTTATTCTCTGCAACATTAATTTGTAGTTTCCAAAACATTGCATTGTAATTTTCCACAAATGACATTTTAGTGTGTACTATCTTGTGCTACTGGAAACAAACATAAAAAATCTCTGCTGCTTTTATTATTGGGCAAACTTGGTACCAAAAAGATCAAGTGAACATCTGACCTTGTGTTTTGGCTTTGTAGAGGTGGCTGTTTTTTTATGGTGTTTTCCTTGTTGGATAAATGACAAGGTAACTTTATTCTGAAGGTTAACACCGCAATACCAAATCTATGTATTTTTATATTTCACTCTCGTCACAATAAAATCAGTTATTTGTTGAATAAAAAATCATGATTTTCAGAAATCTCAACTTATTTTTCTGTTAAACTGTGTGAGGGCTTATTTTTTGCAGGACAAACTGTAGCTTTTCCTTGTACTTTTTTGAGGGTATATAGGTTATATTGATCACTTTTGTTAAATGGGGTTGTCCAGTTTTTTGTTTTTTTTTATAATACTGCTGCCATTTTAATATAACAAGTTAAACTTGCATCTCCATCACCTATACTCTAAGTGGCAATGCTCAATTGATAAAGGTTTGAAGGATGACCGAAACATGCCCTTTGGTACATCCAGTTGCCTTCCAATTAAGTATTCAATTCATACTACAACAGAGCTGGGAGGAATAAACTTTTTTTTTTTTTTTTTTTTTACAAAATGAGGATCTACATTTAGGGACTCGTTGAACAACCATGAACAACTAGACAAACTTAAAGGGGATTTGCCGAGAGAAAGTTTCTTAGCAAGTTTCTTACCTCTCTCGTTAGCCCAGGCAGAATGTCAACAAATCATGCTGAGTCATGAAGCTGCAGTGGAGAGAGGGAGAGGGGAGGGGGGAGTGAGGAATCCAAGGGAGCGCTCAAAACTTAAGTGAAC
This sequence comes from Phyllomedusa bahiana, assembly GCA_025379985.1. NCBI lineage: Eukaryota > Metazoa > Chordata > Amphibia > Anura > Hylidae > Phyllomedusa > Phyllomedusa bahiana. The sequence goes on along the minus strand of JAODAL010000825.1, from coordinate 73,561 downwards.
TAATAAACAGTACAACAGTGGATTCAATATAGCAAGACAGCCTCAGACAGCACTGTCAGGAGAAACCTTATCTGCTAAGATGCTAATGTAATGTAAACAAATCACGGAGCTGAAAGAGACAGAGACGCACACAGACACACACAGCCAGAGCACCAGAGCCTGCATAACGGATCCTGTGACATGTTCACTCAAATAATCAAACTATAACTTGTGAATTCTGTATACAAAAGCGAACACCTATTCTACACAGCAGATTGAAAGCTTCTTCATGTTCTCTGTCATCAGATAAAGCAGGGATCTCATAACACTACAGCTAGTTATTCTGTATACAAAAGAAAACATATTGCTACCCGGTGCCTTAAAAGACCATTCATTTTGCCTGTCATCAGATAAGAAGTGATTCACGCAAGCGGCCTTTCAGCTCCTCGGTCGTGACTAGGGGAAGCTTTGAGGTAACCAAGGGGGATTGAGAAATGCTGTAGCTCTCAGAGTTTTCACTTTTTTTAATCACATATATTTAGAAAAGTAATTAAATGCCCATTTTGGAGGTTCCCATGTCAACATTACATGGTGGCAAAACCCCTTTAAAACCAAAAGCTTGACCACAAGAATCTACAATTTAAAGGAATCTACTGGAGGACTTGTTCTAAAAGCAGTATATGATGTAAGCTGCAACTAAACGGTTTTCCAGACCTGTTCCATTACCTCGTCGTAAGATTTGACTATGGTAAATGTGGTAATACCCTGTTGGTTAATGTCTTGGATCATGCTTTGCAGCGAATATTATCAATCGCTTTCTTTTGTATGTCTGTGAAACTTAATAAGGAATTTTTAATGTTAAGGAATACTAATTTTTAAGTGTCATGGATGATTTGGATTACTGGGTTCTACTTTTGGACCCTTTTCCACTGAGCACCTACTTGGAACATAACGGTGTGTGGTTCCATTATAACATTCTATTCTGTTTTCTTCCTGTCTTGAATTAAACGGAACGTCGCTGCTGCAGCCACTGATTCACTGCAATGGTCACGTGCCATTGACTGACATCACCGTTTGGAGCGCTTGCTACCAAACATTGGTGTGAGCCAATGGCACTTGACTGATACAGCCAATCAGTGACATCCCATTTTATTTCAATAATGCACAAAAAAGGACGGGGCAGTGCTTAAAAAAAGTTATACTCACCTCTCATCTTCCCATGAATTAATTTAAAGTGGCAGCAGTATAATAATAATAAAAAAAAACAAACTAGATAACCCCTTTAAAAATTCCCTCACAAATGTTTACAAGTCATTTAGTTCACACATACAAAAAAGCTGACAATTGCTGCCTTTTGATGGTCTCGCCTCCCAAAGCTATTTATTTACCTTTTTTGCAGGATGAGCTGTGGATTCCCCTGGTACAATTTTAGGGTGCATATGCCTTTTTGAATGCTTTTTATTTTAGTTTGTCAGACAGGGTGAAAAAATTGAACAGTTTTTAAATAAAAATATAATAAACTTTCCATTGATGGAGGTGTGTGTGTGTGTGCGTGTGTGTGTGTGTGTGTTGAAACAAAGCTCCCATGCACAGCCCAACCCTATGATGTACCATTACATGATTTTGCAAGAAGTGTTATGTACTTCTGACATAATAGTACATAAAACAACAAATAATAACACTTACATCTTCGCTCAGAGGTCCATGTGCCACTTTCTGGTTTGACTTAGTGCTGATGCCAATAGTATGGCGTGTGATGGCCAAGGCCATTTACATTCCTTAGCGGTCACATACTGAAGCATTAGTTCTTGGTTGGTGAGGAATTAAAGAGGGGAGTACTGTTATTTTTTTTTTCTTCCTTCTTGTTTTGTAATTTTTTTTTTTTCAAACTCTTATACAACCCTTTGCAACAAGTAACATATTCTTGTCTTCCTCTACTATGCTTTCATTGCTGGTCAAAGCTGAAAGTAGAATATAATAATAATTTCTAATATTGTCTTTAAAAGCAACACTGAAACCAGAGGAAATCTTCCAGGTTTCCCTACAATACGAGGTTTTATTTAGTGTGCAGCTGTGCCTCGATCAGAACTCGCTGTTCAAGTTTTCACTTCAGAACTGAATTGATTCATTGATGGCAGCCTCAGATGTTCAGATGTAGCTATCCATTGCCTTTGCTTAAAGTGAAGCTTAACTTCTTACTGACACTATATATAGTCTACAAATGTACAATGTAGAATGTATACAAATTGCATGTTCTTTTTTTAGTCTTCATTAAATATATTGCTATTTGTAGTCTAGCTACTGTTATCTTTATTCTAATAATGTGTTTTTTAAATAAGTAGGACAGTTTAGCTCAAGAACACATGAATACCTGTTACTGATTTACACATGGTCATACAGATCGTTTGGTAAAGTCGCCATTGCACACTTATATTAAAGTTACCAGATCAAATTTATTTCAACTGCATTGCTCCGAATCTTGAATATCTCACCCAAACAGGAAATTTAAATCTGTCAATGGGTCTGTAGAGGGAACTTGCTAGATAATCAAGTCCTATGAGTAGAGCAGCATTTGCACTGATCCAGCAGGCAGTCTTCAGCTCTACTCTGTGTGAGAGGGGTGGGGGAGGAGAGGATACTGCAAAGTGAGCTAGCAGGCTTATGTAGCCAGTTGACTGTGACCGGGCTGCAGCTTTACTGTATGGTTGACTTGATTCATTCTATCATTGGAAAATAAGAAACTCTATGTACAGTAATCACTCAAATTACAATTGTCTCAGAATACAACATTTTTAACATACAATGGTCTTTCCTGGGGCATTGCATCTTGAAACCAAACCTAACATACATTGTGACAGACAACTCATGTCCCACAGATTGCCAGATGGTCATCATGAATATTTTACCGGTAAAACACCTGTATTGGTGAAGTGCATGGTGGTGCTCCTTTGGGTACCAGGTGGATGAAGGATGGCACAATGTTCCTTTTTCTACATTGTGTATAAAGTGCATAACCAAAAGAAGCTACAGTTCTGAAAAAAATATTTCCAGCTTCTGGCTTTAATATGTAAGAATTTGCTTTATCTGTATTTTTTATTTGCATAAAGGGGTACTCATCTCGTTGACTAGGTTCACCCATGTAGGCAAAGGTAAATACATATTTATTACCAAAGACATTGCTGTTCTAATTTTGCTTGATTTTAGAGTTACAGCAGTTCTCCTTGTTTACACAAGCTTTCCTAAGTTACAGTCTCTTTGCTTTAGCAGTGGCCAGGCTGGTGACATCACTTGCTGCTGTGTCTCATCAGCGGGCTGGAGCTTGTTGCTCAGTTTTGTTTTTTTATCTTATGGAGAAAACATTAACCCTTAGAGATGCTGACAAGGGAGAAGCATTGTGTCATCCCAGTAGTTCGGCCGAACACATGGCTGTGTATTTGAACCATGGATAACATAGTCATCCAGCAGTTAACAGTGTGTTTTGGCAACATGTAAGTTTTTCCTCTCACTAGAAGCTTATTTTCATGACAAATACCGCTCTGCTTGCTCACATTTATAACCAGACAATCTGCTTGGACCGTCTCA
>JAODAL010000825.1:27500-65000 GCA_025379985.1 Phyllomedusa bahiana | reverse complement strand
ATGCCAGCCAGCACTTTTACTTTAACAGTGTACCTAATTGCCCAGTGTTATAGGTGGGTTGGGGGTCAAATATGTATTTTTGTAATATGGGCATATTGTCTCTGCATTGTTCTAAATGCAACATGGCAAAAAACTTCTGCATGCGGTTACTGATGGAGATCTCTGTAAAAAGGGGTCTGATTGGAATGTATCCTGGGGAGGCAGTTTCATTTCAGGGTATAGATAAAGCAATCAATTAATGATTGCGATGAGATAAAATGGGTAAAAAGATAAATAGTTCAGTGCTGAAGAATTTGAACATTTAATGGCAATATATATGTTCAGATATGTTTGTCAAAGTCTGGTCAGTTCTGTAAATCTAACACGTGCAAATTACAAATACAGTATCTCACAAAAATACACACCTCACACTTGTATAGATATTTAATTATATCTTTTCATTGGACAACACTGAAGATATGACACTTTGATACAATGTAAAGCAGTCAGTGTACAGCTTGCATACATTTGTAAATTTGGAGTGCCCTCAATATAACGCAACACAGCCATCAATGTCTAAACTGATGGCAACAAAAGTCAGTACACCCCTAAGTGAAAATGGATGAATTGTGCCCTAACTGTCAATATTTTGTGTGGCCACCATTATTTTCCAGCACTGCCTTAACTCTCTTGGGCATGGAGTTCACTAGAGATTAACAGGTTGAAGCCACTGGAATCCTCTTCCACTCCTCAATGATGACATCATGGAGTTGGTGGATATTAGAGACCTTGCACTCCTTCACCTTCCATTTGAGGATGCCCCACAGATCTTCAATAGGGTTTAGGCCTATAGACAATCTTGGCCAGTCCGGAATCTTTACCCTCATTTTCTATAGCAAGGCAGTGTTCATCTTGGAGGTGTGCTTGGGGGTCGTTATGTTGGAGTACTGCCCTGGAGCCCAGTTTCTGAAGGTAGGGGATCATTATCTGCTTCAGTATGTCACAGTACAACAACCCTGCTTTGTGTAGGCAAGACACACTTGTTTTTGTACTCAACACCTGGTTGCCACCACACATGCTTAACACCATCTAAACCAAATAAGTTTATCTTGGTCTTATCGGACCACAGGACATGGTTCCAGTAATCCATGTACTTAGCCCGCAAACAGTTGGCTAAGGACAAGCAGACTTTCTTGTGCATCATCTTTACAAGAGGCTTCCTTCTGGGACAACAGCCATGCAGACCAATTTGATGTGCGGCGTGTGGTCTGAGCACTGACAGGCTGACTCCCCACCCCTATAACCTCAGCACAAATGCTGACAGCACTCATATGTCTATTTTGATAAGACAATCTCTGGACATGATGCTGAGCATGTGCACTCAACTTCTTTAGTCAACCAGGGCAAGTCCTGTTCTGAGTGGAACCGGTCTTGTTAAACTGATGTATAGTCTTGGCCACCGTGCTGCAGCTAAGTTTCAGGGTGTTGACAATCTTTTTATAGCCTACACCATCTTTATGTATAAGAACAATTCTTTGCCATGAGGTGCTATGCTGAACTTCCAGTGACCGATGTGAGAGCAAATTTAACACACCTGCTCCCCATTGACACTTAAAACTTTGTAATGCTAACAAGTCACATGACTACCGTGGAGGGAAAATTGGGCACAATTTGTCTGTTTTCACTTACGGGTGTACTCACCTTTGTTGCCAGCGGTTTAGACATTGATGGTTGTCTGAGATATGTTAAGAGCACACCAAATTTACACTGATATACAAACTGTAAACTGACTACTTTACATTGTATCATTGTCATATCTTCAGTGTTGTCCCATGAAAAGATATAATACAATATTTATAAAAAATGAGGGTTGTACTCACTTTTGTGAAATACTGCATATATTAATAAATTGTAGATACATCATGTATGTGAAATAAGGATAGCTTTTAGAGATATTTTCCACCTGAAAGTATTTCCAGAGCAGAAGAGGGGAAAAAACACCTTATTTTCTCCATGACAAACATCACCAACCTTTCCTTTCCCTAGTTTAGTGACAATTCTGTTTATAGTTGAAGACCTAGCTGAACTAAACCAAACTGGGTTGGTAGGACATATTGGCTGTCACTGAAAAGACTGACATTGTGAATTTGAGACTGTGACTAGGAAACAATGCCTAACAATCTACAAAAAGTTAATATTAGCAGTGTCAAACAGCCCAAAAAGGCAGATAAATCCTACCATTTCCTATTTCAGTCTGCAGATTTTAGGTGGAGAGCTTTTTAACTTAGGGGTTGTCTCCCCATGTCGTTTCACAGAACCAAAAGCAGCTTTAGATTAATGGCTCCTGTGTCTTCCTGGTTAGGCTGTGAGTGGCTCTATAGCAGTGCTTAGCATATTCGCTCTGTATTCACATCACTTCTAACTGCTTTCATGAGAGCAGTAGATGCGATCTATACAGCAGAGCGCTTCAGAGCTCAAAGTAAACATTCAAGTAACTACTCTCCTTTGTTAGAGATAAAACTCTCTGTTCTCATGGCTAGGGCATCCTGCATCCCAATCTGTGGTGATGTCACTTCCTGCTTTCAGATAAAACAAACAGCAGAGAGAGAAGGAGAGAGCAGGACAGTACCCATAGAAACCTGTGTGCACTCAGAGCAGATAAAATCCACTTTACCTCCTGAGCAGGGAAAAATCAAAAGAAGAACGTATTTGGGAAAAAGTCTTGATTTAATGTTCCCTACATGTTGAAAGCTTATTGTTGTAGTGAGACAACCTTTTTAAGCTGACGATACATTAGAGATTTTGCTTAACCGTGAAGGTTGACTTCTTAGACCATTTTCTTTTGACCATCAGCACCTTTTTATGACAAGATCAATACCAACCGACAGCAAAGAACAGTGATAAAGTTTATCTTCTATGAGAGATTTGTTATTGTAGGGTTCTCAAGTTGAAAAGTTCTCTGTGCAATTAATGGAAATCTAGAGAAGACAACGAATCAAGGAAGAAAGTGATCATTTGTGTCATATTAGATCATTGTCTCACGAATCAGCTATAAATGGCAAGTCGCTTGAGAACCCTAATGTATGGCCAGACCTAGATGGTGTGAAAGCTGCATCTTTGTATATTTATTTATATAAATTGTATCTCTGTTCATAATTACATGTTCATGTTGAGATGCAGATGGTTTTATCACTTACACAAAATGTTTCCAAGTTTTATGCAAAATAAAAGCAAGCATCTGATGTGCCATGGGGGAAGCAGCATTGTTTTATTTATCTTTTTTATTTTTCAAGTAATCCCTTGTTTGAAGCAAATGTATATTCTCTTATACAAAATCCTATGTGTCAACAACTTATATACACATTCTAGTGTGAACACTGCAAAATCGCTACTACACTTTAAGTCTTAATAAAGGGTTTTATCCATCCTAGGATAGGATGGATAAAATACATTATGTCATAGCATTATAAACCAGACCAAAAACAAAGGTACTGAGATTTGTCTTTTAGATTTGTACGCAAAGGAGAGCTCCCAGCCCTTTACTGTAAAGGGAACTGTAGCATGGCTGATCTTGTGGTGGAAAAAATCCCTTTAAAATTGATGGAAAAGCTTTGATCTGTTATGAAATGGTGGTAGTGAACTGAAACAGCTGATGCAAATTGATGCCATGATGTGCATTACTTCTCCACTTTGTAAGGCTACATAGTCTTACAATATAAAAAAAAAATATATATATTATATTGGAATTGATTTGGTCATTTGCATTTTTCATCAAAACACCGCTCAAAATAAAATTCATTGCGTCACATTGCACTGCGCTTAGTGCTGTTTCAGTTTCTTTTATGTTATTCTACATGGAAGTAAAAAGCTGCGACCTTGATGGCTTGCTCTTAGAGACAATAAAAGATGGACTCTAGTCCACAAATAACAACATTTTGAGATTTGCTTCCAGCGGGAGTGAAAACTGGTTGTGTTAACTACATTTATAAACATATAGATGTGCAAATTAGAATGACTTCACCAAAAATAAATGGCTTTGTAAAAGTAATGTAGTATCGGTATCATTGGATAAGCTTAGAGTAAGGGAGCACGGATATGGCTGCATGTGTGCTCCACGTTCCCTAAAATAAATATTTTCAAAGTAGATAGAAACAGGAAGCATGAAAACAGCCATAATACAGCACTTATATAGGTTGTCTAGAAATTATAGCTAAAAGAAGCCTGAGTGGGATAAATAGAAAAAAATGCAAGCTAATTCTATATTTTATCCAGAAGTACATTTAATTAATATATAATATAATCATTCATCTATCCAAGGGCCATGAAAGATTGATGTAACTTACTTTCACAGCAGTGATGGCTGTCCTGGAACATGGGATCCAAAGCATGGCAGAATGGGTTGCTTTTAGCATATATAATAGAAACTCACCAGTAACCTTCTAGAAGCATAATTTCAACCTCCGGTGCTTCCATGCATTTTGAGCCTTTTTCTTATGGACAGCCGTAGTGAGAACACAATTCTGAACAGCAGTTCACTGCATGTTTTCCTGTGTAAATAACTTTCTGTGAACTACAGGGGTACAACGTTACCTATCAAATCTGACTCCTCTTCGCAAGCTCCTGTTGACCCTGTATGTCCTTGCAGTGTTGTGGATGAGGTAATTTTTGCCTTATACTACCGTGTATGGCAAAACCGAACAACAATTAGCTGCAGAGTTGTAAAACTCCCTTCCTTCACTCTGCCTGTGTGCAGAATCTCCAGTGTCTACCTATTAGACTCCGCTTCATCTTTTCTCCTGCTTGGAAGAATCAACAGGCAGAAATCAAAATGGCATCCAATAGGATACACTGGAAACTCTGCAGTATAACTTAGGGGACATAAGTTCTGTGTCTATATACTTTTCTATCCTTACATAGGACTCAGCAAGTAATCACGGGAAATGTAGGTTACAGTAGGGGGAGCACATAGGCTAAAGGAATCAAGCTGGGAGACAACCAATACATGGCACATTAATTAAAACAGGTGTGCAAAAGGCATAGACGAGAGCCCCCACATTATTTGAAAGGGAACCTGTCAGGTGGTTTAAGCTACCCTATCTGAGAGCAGGATATGATAGAGGGAGAGAAGCTGTGCTATGAGATATATGGGTTTATAAAATTTAAAGCAATTTAAAGAATAAAAAAAAAATAAATTAAACAAAGTCTGCATATCTCACCCACCTGCAAAGAGTGACCATTTGCTTTGTACACACATTGCTGCATGGAAAACTGTATATCACTGTAGGTCAGTGGGGGTAAGTCCTATCAGTATTTTCTCTGCTTATTCAGAAATCCTTCTCTGAATCATATAAACCTATATACTACATCCAGCTCCCACATAGGGCAGCATAAAGCACCTGACAGGTTCCCTTTGATTTTAACCTATGCTTTACTATATATGCAGAAAAACAAACAAACCTGGGTGCTTCTTGAAAGCATTTGTCCTTCTATTTTTTATTAATACAATACCTATATATGAAAATGTGCTGTGTACTCTGATTTGTATCTAATTCCTGACATCTAGGGAAAGGCTAGATGTCAGGAGTCGTTCCTAGCAACTAAATTTGAGATAATTGATACAAGACTATACTGACATTGAGCAGAGAAACCAGTAGGAGCTTGGCACCAGCCAGTCCGCAGCACTCCCTCCGTGAACTCTAATCATTGAACCGATTTTCTTTAAATGAATCTATGCTCCTACATGTTACTAGTGATACCTGACTTGTTTCTGTACAGCCTGTGGCATTAGACTTCTTCCACCAATCATGCCAACCTCCGACACAGAGTAGAAAAACCTCTCTGTGACACTATTCATACATGATACTCAGTGCAGCAGAATATATCTGATAGAATGTAAAAGTAATCACTTCATGCTCGTTTCACAAGACACCATATCTTCTTGTCTAGCGTCGCTTTTTTCATTTTAAATTCTTGTTGGTTTTGGCTGTAAAATGGTAATAGGAAGAGGAAGTAACCGCACACAATTCTGAGAGATTTTCTTGGCAGGCCACAGTATAACATCCAGCTGTGCTAATGAAAATAGATCATTTCAAACACTAATAGTCAGTCATCTCACATACATGTTCAAGCAGCATTAAGTAGTCCAGGACATTATCTCAAATTTCATTTTCTTAACCTTTTCAGCACTGCAGCTGCTCAGAGGTACTTGCAGTATGATGTTTGGGCAGCAGAGTTAGGCACATTAAAACTTCTTCCTATTAACACTTTCTTTTCTATGTCACATGAAAATTACACAGAATCTAGTTATAAACTGTTATTATTAGTTATATAATCTGTAATCTTTCTTCACACTAGCATTAAAGATTATAAAAACATAAATCCAAAAAGAGGGTATCGGAACGCAGTCTATAAAAAAAAAAAAGTAAACTTTTTTCTTCTATTGAAAAGTCCATAAAAAAATGATGATAGTCCACCATGATGCTTTTAACCCCTTAAGCCGAATGCCTAAAACGTACTTAAGGACCTGCACATTTTTGTTTTTTGCCCCCTTGCATTTCAACAGTAATAACTTCAATATTTTTTTCAATGATACAGTTGTATGAGACAAGTTGTAATTTTTAGGGGAATAGTTTAAGTTCACTTATAAATTATTTACACCAGCCACATTTCACACTTGATAACTTGTTAGATTAATTCTACAGGTTATTACGGTTGTGTGGATACTTAATATGTGTAGGATTTTATTTGTGTGTAATGTATGCACAACTTAATTTTTATTACATTTTTATTTTTTTCTACACTAACTTTTTTTTTTTTTTTTTTTTTTTAACACTTAGCATATATAAATATGCTAATACATTACTAATACATTAAAATCTGTGTCCGTTTGAAACATGCAGCAATCGGGGCAGCCCACAGTCTGCCCTAATCGCCGACTTGTTATACAGACAGCCCTGGGACTACTCTTGGTCCCCAGGACTGACTGTGCAGCCGTTCCTCGGGTTCTGTCAGGTCACCAGAGTCCTGATCACCCGACAGAGCAGGGGAAAGCCCTTTGCTTACGCTGCAGTCACGAACCGTGGCAATCATAGGGTTAAGCGCCAGGGCTCAGAGGCTTCCCCCGCTCCCTGGCGCTTGCAGGAGCTGTGCTGGGAACAGGGCTGTGAAGTACAGCCCTGTTCTCGGTGCTGCTGCGCCGCCGGCCATCAAGTCATCGGGCAGTCGTTAAGGGGTTAAAGATCATAAAACCTCTGTCATGCAAAGAGGAAGGAAAAAAACACTTTTTTTTTTTACATGAAACACAACATGAAAAAAAATCTCTTACAGTGAAGGCATATGAAGGTACTATGGCACGTTACAACTCAAAAGCTTAAAGCATCTATAATATGCCTTCAGATTGGTTGTTATCCTGCCATACTGCATTTAGAGATCAGATATTTTATACAACAGTAAAAAGACATCCACAGCACTCTTCATTTTCTGTAATTCCAGTGACAATGCTGTATTGTATGGAGCAATCCTAATATATTGAAACTTAATATGTAACGCACACAACTATATATGCATCTTCCAATATCAGTAGAATTGACATCTTATCCCTTTAGCTTGCTAACACTTATTACATAGCATGCACTGAATATAAAACAGATCAATAGCGGAGCCCCAGTTCAAATAGTTTTTTCCCGGCCGTAGCGGATATCAATCTGATCCTATTAAAAATCTCCTTATCTGTCCATTATGACATTAAAGGGAATCTGTCGCCAATTTTTTTTTACTTATTAAATCAAAATCCTGATCCATATTCTTTTCCTCTTAGCCGTCTTTATTTTCTAATTGTAGATTTCTCAGTTCAGTCGTCTATATAAGATTGTGGGGACAGCATTCTTGCTTGCACTGCTTTAACAGCATTTAGAGAGAAGCTTTACATCAGCTTAATGCACAGAGGAGATTTAAGACTGACTCAGTCCTATTGACTTCTATAGGAGCGTTTTCTAGGCATGCTGTGACCTGGGAAGAAGTCAGTGTACAGGGAAGGGGAGAGAAAACACTCCTATTTTGACTGGTGGATCCTGTATTATCTATACATATTGATGTCTGTCAGTTTGACCCTGCTTGTGCTGCCAATTAGACTACTGAAAATCTCTCTCTGCAGAACAGGAAGTATCAGACTATTAGGCTTAGTGGCTAAAGTGAGAACTGCAGGACTTAAACATTTCTTAGGATTTTTTTATTTTATTTTCCATACCATTTTCAATATTTTTTTAAATAATTCTTAACATAAAAACGTGAGTTAAACAAATAATTTTTTGATGACAATTGCCTTTAAGAAGTTTTATACGCAAATGCCCTACCACCGAGTAACATACTGCCAGTTTGAATTGTTCATTCAGTAATGAAAGGAAATACTATGGCCTCCCATAAGCATTTCATTTTGAGAGAATTTGCATGCTAGAAGCAAAAATGTCCCTAGAATTGCTTAAAACCAAAACACAGTCTGTGTTTGCGTGTCATGATAAATTTGAAGAAGCTGTACTGAATGTAGCCATGTCCAAAGAATTATATGCATCATTCTCACAAAATAGTAGAGATTGATCTGAAGGGACGCCTGGCACACAATCTCCCGACAGTATTTTCGGAATGTTATATACTTACTTCTATATTACACGGACTAACAATCATCATTGAATTACTAACAAATGGCTTTTATAAAATGGATAAAGGGGGTCGAGCAGCTTATGCATTCACCGGTGTAGTGAATAGAGGGGGGGGGGGGGGGGGGTGGGGGAAACACTTTATGATAGATGTGACTACCTCTCAAGTTAAATTAAATGGGGGAGTTACCAGAACCTACAACGATTGCTTTAGAGTTTCTTGCAAGATATAGAGTTAATGCTAAAGGGATGATGGGAATTTTAGCCTCAGGACACCACCAATCAGCACAACAAGGAGGGCACAGGGTTCATATAGGCAATAGATGTTTTGCCAGAAGTTGCTCTAAGCAGCTGAAATTTTTTCTCCTGCTGCTGTTGGCAAAGGGTATCGAGAACAAAGTTTGTGTTCAGATGTAGCTAGTATGCTATCCGGCCAAATACTTTTAGGCAAAACAAGCATTTTACAGCAAGTTGCTGTGTTTAACATGAAAAACAGGGATTTTTAACTTTTCATCACCTGTAAAAAAGGGGGTTGGCGTGGTAGGGGCCCTGGTTTTTTTTTTCCACTGCGATAGTGCATCCTTTTAGTACCTTAAAGCTGTGGTGGCGATATCTGTGCCATCTTCTAGCCATGACTCAGGGTTGTGCATTAAAGTAGTCTCTTGAGACTATTGAAAGACCCCCTTACTGCATTGAAAGTTTTTAAAATAATAATAAACAAAAAACCTTGTACTCATCTCTTGTGCCATGCCGACCCTTTGGGTGTCCCAGTGGTCACTCAATGGGAAAAATGTTTACGCTAACATGACCTGTTTCTAATCACGGGCCCTAAAAAAACACGGGAGCGGTGTTGACTATGTCATGCAAGCAATAAATGCGACATTACTACTGAACAATTAGTAATGCACACCAGAGCTCTGCTGGCACTGGACTAGTAGGAGAGGTGAAAACATTTTTTTTTTTTGAAAGCATTATGGGGGTTTTACATCAATACAGCATACACCTCTTTTCACTAGGAAGTATAATTAGAATATGCAACTGACAGCACTGCCATCAGACTAATTAATGTGCAGATAAAATGAAGGGATATGCTGTCCACCCCGTTATACCCGGTAGTTTTAGAGCTGACTCCAAAGGGTAATTAATCCATAAAAATTTAATTTGGTTGTCTGTCTTGGCGTTGGCCTCACACTTCTGCATCGGTCTATAAAATATAGCTACCCCCGGCTGTTTTGGCTTTGTTATAAGTCGGTAACGGACCGGTCTTATAACTAAACTAGAAACTGGTGGCAGCCTTTCAGGATTCTGGACGAGGAGTGTGTTCTCGTCCTCCCTGGTTCTCCCTGTACCCGTGTGGACTGGGGTTAACCGTGGAACAGTATCTGGCTGACCTTGTGCACCCCTAGGGGGCAGCGCAACGTCACGATACACCCAAAGTCAGGATGTCGACCCTCGAGTGGGGCGGGCTTTTTCCTGACAGATTGGTCTGTCTGACAGAGCTGACCTAGGCATGAAGGGATTTTTTTTCTTTTTAACATTGTCTATGTCACCTAATACTGTTTGCCAGCCTCCAAAATAGGAAAAAGCCATAATAATACAGAGGGACGTGGCCTCTTCTGAAACGTCTTTCCTTTTTTCTAAATACTTGTGCTTGCTACACAATAATAATTTTGGAGCTTTTTTTTTTTTTTAAGTGTGTTTTTCCTGTGGTATTGCTCTTGGAAATAGGATGTGTTCAAACCAAATATTGCCAGCTCCGACTGGACAAAGTCGCACATAATAAAGGGACACACCCTCAACTGGTAACACCCTGTTAATTTATAAATTTCTATTAAGGGGCCATTCACACAGCATTTTTGGATCCACAAATCGCAGTGGAGATCGGATCCTAAACGTATCCAATACGTAGCTGGGTGTTTGGATGCGTGTTGGATGCAGCAGGATCGCACCCTATAGTTTTAAATACGGCTCCTGCTACATCTTTCGGATCAAGTAGTGACATGTCAATTCTTGGAATGGATCCGAAAGACAGACCTGAAAGACACGAGACATGCATCGGCGATTACTTGTGTGAACGCCAACGCATGTTTCATATCAAAAGCAATGTAAATTTATTAGATACGCGTTTGGGTCCGACAGACGGATCCAAGCACGTATCTAAAAATGTATGTTCACACGGAGTCAACACGCCATGTGAACATACCCTAAGGGATAACAGAGGAACAGCGCAATGCAGAATTACAAGGAAAGAGTCTCCAGAGTTGTAATGTCATGGGAAATACAAGTATCTACTATTATTTCAGAGGAGGCCACAGGTTTTCTGTAAAGAGATGGTCTTGTAGAACAAAAACAATCTTAAACACACCATTAGGGAACGCCATGTAAACAGAGAGAACCACTTATTCTACTGGTCTCTCCTATCCAGGGCAGAGTGGCAACAAAGTGCATCTTTACACAGAATACCCAATGAGTTTTATTGACCCCATACAATTCTCAATTTCCCCATTAGTGGGGCGACAGGGAAATCGAATAATTGCAACCAGCTTTCCCCACAGATTACAGTCCATTGCTGGGGTCTCAGTACAAGACTACCCTGTAATCAACTTATCAGAAAGGGCTCTTATGACATGTAGCTTGTTCAACGCAGAGAACCCCTTAAAGAAACTACAACATTCCAACAATAAGGGTATGTTCACACAGCGTATTGTGGCACATATTTCTAATACACAGGCGGGGCCGGCCCCATAGACTTCTATCATCTCCCGGCCCGTAAACATCGGGAAGAAGTAACATGGGCTCAATTAATAGCGCTCTATGAATTACCGCAATTATGGGGCGCTTTGCAGCGCAATTATGCTGTGTGAACATACCCTAAGGTGGATTCTAATTGAAAGCAAATCTTTTCTTCTCCATGACCAGATTGTTACAATAGATAAACTTTGTCATATAGAGTGGACAGAGGCGTGGCATCTGCATTATTAAGAAATAAGTGTTAATATGCTGCTAAGTAAGTGGCCACTGAATAAAAAAACTGTATTCCCACAAAGGCGATTGCAGTTTATACCCAAGACAGTAAATGAGCCTTTTTATTAACGGGGAAGAATCTGCAAAGAATAATATAGTTGTTGCTTAGGATAATATAGAATTAGACATGGTTTTTTTTCAGCAAAAAAAACTTACAAAGGCCCTAATTGTAGTATTTGTGGCTGCTCCATGTACCTAGATTGACAAGAAATTTTCGAACAGTAACAGTGACCCCCACAGGCAGATCTTCAAAATGATGACAGGAAGAATAAAATTGTTTGATCTTAAAAACCCCAATTAGATAGGAGTAAATGAATTCATTAGAAAAAAAATCCAGATTTCTAATTTGCCCAAATCAAGCTTTGTACTTTATTTTTTTTAAAAAGGCTTCCAATTTTTTTGCTTTTAATTGGATAAACGCGAGGTTGCTAAAACAGAGGCTTTGATAGAGGATGTAAAATCCATAGCACGCACATCGGTAAATGTGCAGCAGCAAATCCACAGCAAAATAAGTGGAATTTGCTGCAGATTTGTTGGTGGAAAATATAGAAGGCAAAGAGTCAATTTATTTAAAACTGTCAAAAACTGGGAAGTGAATGGGGGGAATCTGAGCATTCTCAGAACATACATGGACAAGTTGCGGATTTAAAATGACCAACAATTGGACTTGCAACTGTGACCGAAATAGTTTAAAATAACTGTGGACGCACCAAATCATGATTATTTAGTACTTTGACACTATGTTAAATAAAGATATAGGCAGCCTGCAGATATTCTATCCATATTGTTATGTACTGTACATGTAACTTCTATATACAGACCTGGTGTTAAATGATTTAACTTGTTTCATCTGCAAAGTATTTTGGCCTCTGTATAGAAATTAAAATATTTCTTAATAAATGTGTGTATGGTGGTCTTTTCACAATTCTTAAGGTTTAGTTTAAGTTTTACCATACAAAAATATTTTCAGAAACTTTTGCTACTATTCTATTAATCTAATTAGGGGCTACTGAAATCTATCCGCATGCAGCAGAAATAAATGCATATGTGAACACATCCTACTAATGCAGTTTTTAAGAGTTTATCAAGACAAAAGGCCAGTAGTGCACACTGCCAGGAAGGAGACGCAGAAGGCTAGATTCATAAGTCTGGTGGAGGTTCCATTTTGAATCTACATTGCACAAGGCGGCAAAGATCTTTTTAAAGACTGAACCCTGCATCATCTGAACCTGAGGGTCCTTTCAGGGTTTTATTTTGGGTCTAAATTTTAACAGCAAGCTTTTTTTTTATCTCACTTTTCAATGAATCCAAACTGAACCACTGACGCAGTTGTGAAAAGAGCCATCTTTTACATTTCAAATTCCGTTTCAATCTACTCCTGCCAGTAACTCAAATCTAAATGATAACCAGCCACAAAAAAGGCAGCAACTTTCAAACAATTTGTGTAAAACAACCCTAAATACACAAAAGTAGTCAACTTCTATAACAAGGGCTGCTACTACTAATTGATCCATCTATAAATCGCCACAGTCGCTTTTCTGAAAGTTGCAGGTGCCTTTTTTGTTAAAGTTAAGTGTTTGAAAAAGAAAGTAGTAGGGAAATCGGCGATACCTTTTAGAGACCGTTTATTTGTGATAAAGGGATAGCTCCCCCTTTTCGACATGGTGATACAAGAAACTGAAAAAATTTACGACTTTTTATAAAAAAGACAAGGTCTTAAAATTTTAAAAATATCAAAACCCAAAATAAGTAGAAAGTTTTTACAAAGGTCAAAAAATAATTTTGGAAACTTTTTGGGGGGTGACAGGGGGTCAATAATCTTGCTTTATGTTTGCTTCGGTGGATTTGTGCCTACGTTTTTCATAGTAGCATGAAAATGCAAAATTGCGAGTTTGAATTTACATTAGTTTTTATTCCCCTTCCTTTCTTCCCCCTGCGTCTTAAAAAAGTCCCCTTTAAAACCCAAACCTGCGATCTTAACCAAAGTGGAGCATGTGAGCCACTGGGAGATCTGTCCTGTTTTAAGGTGAATATGTGTGATTCAGCGGACGGTGTTTGCCCTGTTTCCCCCACATAGGGTGTGGTGGGGGCCCCCGCACACATAATCGTTTTCCCACATTGGACGACCCGCGGAAAACGCCCAATCTTGTGCATTGTTGTGATTGCAGGACAACATGGTATATCTCATTATGTGTGTGGTGTCCCACCACAGGCCTGTATGTGGGGGAAATCAGTCAGCGCTTGAATTCAAACAGATTCACCATTAATAACAGCAGGATAGATCTCCCAGGGGCCCCACATTTCTCCGGAGAAGACCACCGTATTGAAGATTTGCGGTTGTGGTTTTAAAGGGAATTTAAACACAAGGGGGAGAAAGGTTTGGGATATAAACTAATGCAAAAATATCAAACTCTGCAATTTGAACTTAATATTCATGCCAGTTTCACGTCACACTTTGTATGAACTGTTAGGGTCACAAACCACCACCTAATAGCAAACAGATAAGAGCAAGAATTACAGATCCCTCATTCATGCCTCACAAGTTTCCAAATTATTTCTTGACCTGTTGTAAATAACTTCTCTACTTATATTGCATTTTGTTATTTTAAAGATTTAAGATCTTTGAAGATCCATTGTCTTGTGTTAAAAGTCTGGGATAAATTTTCAGTTTCATTGTTTAAACACCATGTCTGAAGAAGGGAGCTGGTATTCTCGAAAGCTTACCATCAAATATACGGTTAGTCTCTAAGATGCTTTCTTTGTAACAATTGCAAATCTTGCATGTTTTAGTTTATGACTAAGGTGCTCTTTCCCTTTAAACTAGATTAGAAGAAAGAGTAAATGTGATCTGGGACAGGAATAATTTTACTAGAATGATGGTTGTAAAATAATGCAATAACTAACCCGCGGAAAACCAGACATTGCCGTAAATAGAAAAAAAAACCCAGACAATTAAGAGTATCACACTGTATCAAAACAGATACAGAGTATTACTTCTGAAGGCTAAGGAAAATGTTCAGGAAATGGAAAATCATGTTACTAATAAGGCAGCGTTCCACCTCATGACTTTATACTTTATAAATCTGTGCTCAGATATAGCGATATAATACATTGTTCACATGAATACACCCTGTACGTGTTCTTTACCGCTACATTGCTGGAGCTCCTGCACAATCCAAAGTATTTCTGCTGTCAGTGTTATAACATTTAAAGGAAAATGATAGTTTCAGCAAATAAAGTTTATCCTTTGTATAATATAACACTATGTACTTTCTGTATTTCAATTACTCACAGTTTTCAAAGTCTCTGCTTGTTGCTATTAAATAGGAACCTTCATTGTTTATTTTCAGGGTACAATCTGTCCTGGTCATGTGATGGACACACATGCTCAATTCATTAGGAGACAACTCTCATAAACACACTATAACATACAACTCTGTGAACAACATGACGAGTGTGGCAAATCAGGTGAGAGCATAAATATGTAGTAAATAGGAGCAAATGCGGAGGGTACAATTAAAGGGAACTACAAGAGAGCAGCTTCTGGATTTAAAAAAAAACGTGACCTGCATGTATTATTGGAAAGGAATTGCCCACTAGAGCCAAGATTGGTATTTGTTTGGAAACTGCTCTTGGTCTCAGTGTCCAAAAACTCATGAAGATAAAGCCAGGAACCTAAGGTAAATTTTAGCTTAAAGGGGGGGTTTCCAAGACTAAAAAAAACCCCAAAAAACCCTAACCCCTCCCTTGTACACACCTACAACCATCCTTTAACCCCTAAAGAATTATACCTCCTCCCAGGATAGGTGTGTAGTGTAGATATTGTGTGTGTGTGTGTCAGAACTCAGTGTCCCCCTTGTCCGCTTCTCTGGTCCATAAATGTGTTCCATGAACAGGATAGTTATCCATGTGGAACCAATGGGAAACACTAGAGCTATGGCAGCGCTGGAACGGTGGTGATGGAAGAGGCAAGTATGGTTTCATTTTCTATTTGAATCATTAGATGGGAACAATGCTGGCTGCATTCAGGTATGTTTATGGAAAATAAAAAGAACAAAGATCTACAGAAATGTACAATTCTCACTTATTTCAACACAACCAAGTTTTTTTTTGTTTTGTTTTTTTACTTTGGTGCCCTAATGAAACTGCACGTGGGTAAAAAAGAAACCAAAAAAAAAACCTCTAAGAGTAACCTCTCGTAGGTCGATACAAAATAAAGTAATAGCCCTAAATAATATAGTTATAAAAACACTGGGATGCAATGTTAGAGGTCAAAACAAAGTCGTGCCAAGGGATCAAGATACAAAGGTGGAGCACGATAGGTTGCCATAGCCAACAAAGCTGTTTTTCTAGTGGGTTGAGCAAAGCTATTTCTAGACACTATGGAGGACATGTATGGAAACTGTCTAGGTCTAAGACTCTCCATGTTGCCCACAGTAACCAATCAGAGCTCCCCCTTCATTTTTTTCAGAGCACTATATGAAATCTAAGGGGCGCTCTAATTTTATTGCCTGTAGCAACCAGAGTCTCAGACCTAGACAGTTTTCATACACGAGGCCCTAAATGCTCAGTCTACCTTTCCTCTTTCCAGAGTAGACAAGGTCAGAGGACCTTATGTAAATGGTTCCTAGTATGTAGAAAAGTCCAAAAGCTTATGCCCCTAGTAGGTAGTTATGCTAAAGTTCACTCCCCAATGCTCTTAAGTATAAAACACATTAAACAAATACAAAAGCCATTATACTGCTATCAGTTTTTCAGACATAAAAGGTTTTTTTTTCCAGTAGAAATGCCCGAGGAGGAAAGGAGTAGCCCCGCATACATGGGCACTCTCCACTCTTGTAAAGAGGCTTTGGGAGCATGTTGCGCTGGAAAGATAACATTCGTTTCTGCTGTCAAAACCCCTTGAATAACAAAATTATTAAAACACAGTTTTCAGTTTTTAAAACTTTTTTAATTTTTATTTTTTTTTTTAAGTTTTTATTTTATATTATCTACAAAGTAAAAGTTTTTTTTTCCTTAACTTAAAAGTTACTCCACTGTTGCAAGACAGTGGCCACATCAAACCTGATTCATAAATAATAATCCATCAGTTTGATGATAAGAATCTTACTGAATCGGTTTCAAGTTTAGACATAAAAAGGGGTTTTAGAGTCTTGATTTTTGTTTTTAAGGTGAGGATAGCAGCAAGAATCACTCGTGTTATCTCCTTCGCTGGCTGATGAGTTCATAACTTAGAAGGGCCTTTAAAAATAAATAACTTCCAGTTATCAGCAAGCAAAGGTGGGGCTTTAGGAGGACCAATGCAGTGTACCGACAGCCTGCAAGCTCCTACATGCCTCTACTCAGTCCGAATCTTTCCCACTGCAAGATGATCAGTTAGCATTCCTATTGGAGGTTAGCAGAAATCAGGTTTTTATTTATTTTTTTGTGTTTTTGTTTCTTTTTCAACAAAAATGAGAAATTCACAACTTCCACTGGAGGGAAGGTGGCGGCGGTGGTGGGAGAATTTTTGGCCTACAAAAGGGTTCCAGCCTTTTTCACAGAAACTCTTGGTTCAGAGTTGTTGTTGGTGATGTGCTTGCACTACAGGACAAACAAAACCATAAAAGAAAAAAACAATTAGTACTAAGGACTAGGGCAAAAAAGAAAAAGTAGTTATGCTGACATTCTAGGGCAAAGCTCACCTGGAGGATGTGTCATATAGGGGAAGTGTGCAGTTGTAGAAACAGGAATGGGCTGTAAAGCACTCTGTGCAAGCGCTGCTTGAGGACCACCCGGTGGCTGTGCCGTCATCAACATCATGGGATGAGCGGTTGGATGAGAAGGAACCATACCCGACTGAACGTGAGCCTTAACAGTAAATGAGATTGGACAGTCAGACACGATCAGATCATTTTAACTATAGACTATGAACATTGTGGATGGTCCGTTTATACATGCATATTAGCCTAGAAATGTTCATAGATACACAAAAGATTGTGCCATCAGCAGAAAGGCGAGATTTGTCATTGAAAGAAGACAGAAGTCAACCACATATACCGGCCATCTATACCAATATACTCATTGAGTAAGGTATATCTTATAACTGATGTGTCAATGTTTTCAGTATTCAGAAGGGTCTGTGCAGCACTCATCATCCAAACTAACATAAGGCACGGCAAGATGGTGCTGCAAGATGGGCAGGACAGTTGCCAACAATCCAGTGCCCAGCAGGTATCATGCCCTAACTGCCAGACATAGTTGTCTCAAAATAGTTTCACCCAACATGCAGCAAATTCCCTCCAAGACCAATCGGATCAACCAAAAAACAAACATGTTCTGTTCGTTACCGTCCAATCTATATCTTTATCTTTATATATATATTTATTATATATATAATATATATATATATATTATTTATTAGTAATATATATATATTATATATATCTCACATAGAGCTCAGCGTCTCTCCCACTATCATATAACTGTACATATCACGGAGCTCTATCCCATCCTGCTCTCAAATTGGGGGAATAAACCACCTGACAGGGTTGCTTTAAGAACCCTAAATAATGGACATGTTATAGTGCTTAAAGGTCATTTAGAGAAAATACCAAAAATGGAATTCACATGCGTTTACTCACCTGTTGCACATGAGTCATGTGAGGGGGATTGGTATAGGCAGGTTGGACATGTGAAGGGTGAATTGTGAAAACAGTCTGCTGCGTTGGGAAGCTGCTGTGTGGTGACTGAGCATTAGAGCCTGGGGTCATAGAAGGTGGTGTTGGAGCCAGCCCCGTATGGTAAATAGCAGACTGTTGCTGCTGATTAGCAAGGTGCAAAGCCTGGGCTGCCTGATGTTGATGGTGCTATGAAGAAATCAAATAAAACAGTATTAGCCAATACTCATCATACTGTAAAGACAAAACAAAAATGTTTGTCTCATAGGTAGCCAAGTAACATGTCCTGGTTGAACCATTCTGGTGACACATAGGAATGTTTAGGGTGGTTGACAGATGGAAGAACATAAAATCAGCCATTGCTGAGATAGCAGTATTTGGAGCCTTTCCCTTTTAATAAGAATGAGAAGGAGGCTGTACAAAACTTTGACATAGCTCATGCTGCTGTTGGGAGGGGGGGGGGGGGGGGGGAGAGCTGTTGTATGATTTGAAAGCTACACAAGATATTGATAGGGCATTGCTACTTGGCGACAGATCCAACACGTATTGAGAAACAACTAATACCGTATTTTTCCAAAAATAAGAACTCCCACAAAAATAAGCCCTAGCCTGATTTTTAGATTCCTTGAGTAGGCTTTAAATATAAACCCTACTCCAAAAATAAGCCCTAGGTTGTCAGCTGCCTCCCTGAGTTGATGTCACCTGGGACCCGCCCCCTGGGCCAGTGCCGTTCCTGAGCCCTGCCCAACACATTCAACAGCCTTGTTAGACTCGAGGTTTTGTGGGAAACCTCTAGTGTTTTCAGGGCTGAAGGCACCTGAGATGATGCACAGTCACATGACTCGCTGGTCTGAACCAGGCCATTGGGTGCTACAATGTGTAAATGAAGACAATGTATACACACACATACCACATTCCCTTACTCTTGAAAGTATGGATACTATCACATACATAACAACACACTTATATATATATTATAATTTTATATATATAATATCTATATTTATATATATATTTTATATATAGATATATATATATTTTATATATAGATATATATATATATAGATATATATTTTATATATATAGTATATTATATACACACACACACACCACACACACACACCTCACACAATTACACACACAGTACATACCCTATAGTCAAAAACATGGGGGGGGAGAGGTGTACTTGTAGTCCAAGCAACTGCCAAGGAACTAAGGGCCACATGTATGAAAACTGTCTAGGTCGAAAACTCCGTTGCCCATGGCAACCAATCAGAGCGCCCCTCTCATTGTTCCAGGGCCCTATATGAAATGAGGGCCGCTCCGATTTGTTGCTATTGGCAACAAAGTGAGTTTTACACCTCGACAGTTATCATACATGTGGCCAGAAGTGTCCCAGCATGCAGTGTCTGCCCCCATTGTGTTTAAAAAGAGGAAAAAAAAAAAAGTCCTGCCCCCCAAAAAAGCACTAGCCCTTTTTTTGGGGAGGAAATATAAGACTCTTGTGTTATTTTTGAAAAAAACACGGTTGTATGAATGTGTTGTATTAAGAGAGTGAAAATGGTACCTCAAAGCATAATCCCATATTCCCCCAACTTTAAGGTTTAACCCAATAACTACATCACTCATGCACAGCTGTTACCATATCCCCCCAGTTTTAAAGTGAAGGGACAGCATACATGCACAACAACCTCTCCATTAAAACTTCTCATTGAAGTCATTGAAAATGAACCAGGGGCTACCATATGCGTGTCAAACAGTTCGGTGACCTCTACTGCCTTGTGTGGCTCTAGAATAGACGGCTGTCACTTGCAGCTCTTTAATTTGCATCAGCAACAAAAGGAAGCTATCATGGCATTATCGAAATTGGACCTCTGCTGATTGGCAAAGGAATGCCTTCTCCTATAAATGACGCTTTCTGCTGCATTGAACAGACGGAGGTTGGTGTGTCAGGCAAAAGACCTCAGAGAACAAACACCTAGCGACCAATGCTGGAAGAACATAAGCTTGCAGAGTTGTGGTCTGCGGAATGTTTTCTTGGCCCACTCATCCATATGGAAGCCGCTCCCAACTGACCTAGCTATAAATCCATCCTTGCAGGTCAAGTACATCCATCGATGTCGATGGTCTTCCATGGAGCAGATGTTACTGGTTAACAGTGCATAACCAAGACTTCCTAGTACTAACGTGGCCCCAATACCTCAGACTTAAACTTAACCAAGCATCTGTGGGACCACTTCGACAGTCATGATCACTCTATGGATCATCTCCCAAGCACCCTCCAGCAGTACTGCAGTCAGCATGGCTCCAGATACCTGTGGCAACTTAGCGGGACCTTACAAGACCTTAGCTGCTGTGCGTGCTGTACCTGGTTGTTACTCTGGTTAGTAGCTCGTGTTCATAATAATGTGACTCGACGGTTATATTTCTGTTACTACAGATATTACCCAAACACACTTTGGCTACTCCTCCAAATTCAGATCCACTTTATACTTCAATATGGATTGAGATGTTCTTTAGGCTCAAGTAGCATTAACCATGGCAAATCACCAAGACCATTGTAAATGTGGGTTTTTATTACTACCATAGCAAAAGATAAGAAAATACACGCTTTAGGTAATGTAAGCAGCTACCTTATATTTATTTTACATGTACTGGGCTTGGTGCAGGGTGACTACCTCCATGTTGAGACTGTTGTTGTCCAGTAGGGGTGGCTGAAGGCTGAGGATGAGGGGGGTGTGGGTGTAATGCAGCATTTGGATGTGCGTACTGCTGTGCTAGTGAGCTAGTAGAAACTGCAAGAAAAGAACAAATATTAGATTAGCTGGGGAAATTTAAAAAAAAATAAAAATATCAACAAGCAGTGTCATATCTTGCAATAGTTGCCCTAAAGGAAGATACTGTTCTATACCTATCAATGATGGGAGGTGGATATTTTGGCTATAAACAGGTAGCAGAATCGCTTCAGTCCTAGCAGTTGTTCCCACACTAATCTAACAAATCAATGAGTAGCTAGAGTGTGTAATTCAATACAGTACAAGATATGTGTTCTTTGGTTGTGATTTTCATGGTAAAAGTTACAACACCCTAAACAAGCGCTGTACTTTACAAACTCGGCTAAAATTTAAGCAAAAAAAAAACAAACCAAAAAACAAACATGTATGACTTGCTTTCCTGTATGTAATTTCCTAAGAGGTGCAATAACTTAATATTAGGGTTATCATGGCAGCATTAATAGACTAGCTCTGCATGGACATCTACATATAAGTAGTGTTTATTCAGTGTGAAAAATAGGATCACACCGGGGGGTTGTGGGAAAACAGGCCGTATGATCAAAGATTAATTAGCCTTCTATGCATGAGGATGTTGTTGCCTTAACATGTATGCACATAAATAAGAGAGTTTATAAAAGGGTGTCATACAGTTATGTATATTGTAAAGTGCTGGCATTACAGCCTCTTGGTGACACCCTATAGAAAGTTTTATTTATGTGCTGTTAAAAGCAACCACTCCCTCCGTGCATAGGTGTGTGAGTGGTATACCTATTACTTGTTTCACACATGTGGAGCCTCTTCCATGTTGCACTGAGGCTTCAATAAATCCTATTGGGAATTGGTTTTGACTTGCCTGAGGATAAGTAAATAAGCTTCCATCCTTCAGTGATTTAGAATAGTAGCACTTACTTAAACAGATCAGGAATGACCACAAGTTCTTTAAAAAAAAAAAAAAAAAAAAAAAAAGCACCTTTACACTGCTTAATTATTGCAGGTTCAGCAATTGTTCATACAGCCATGAAAGTTCATTATTGTTG
Organism: Phyllomedusa bahiana; assembly: GCA_025379985.1. NCBI lineage: Eukaryota > Metazoa > Chordata > Amphibia > Anura > Hylidae > Phyllomedusa > Phyllomedusa bahiana. The sequence continues at coordinate 42,876 of JAODAL010000825.1, read as the reverse complement.
GCAGCACATCCCATTTAAAGGGGTATTCCCACGACAGACATTGATGGCACATTAATAGGATATGCCTTCAACGTCTGCTAGATGCGAGCCCTACTTCCGGGACCCGGATCTTTCTCAAAAGCGAGCTCCAAAACCGCTCCGCTTTAACGAGAAGGTGGTCGGGACTCTCCATTCAAAACAGAGAGGTTTGGAGGAACGTTCTGGACAAAGGTGTGGGTTCCATAGCGTAAATGAGTGTTCACTGTGCTGAAAATCCGTCCAAGTAAAAGGGTATACTCTCTGGGCTATCAAGGTACCCAAAAGAAACGGGTCAATGATAACTACACTGATGACGCAGGGCAGGATGTCACACAAGGGATTCAATTACTTCAAGTTCGCTTGTTTAGATCACAAATAAAACAGGGTGGCTAATAGGATTTGGACAGCACATCAGATAGGAGCTGAGGATAATGACAAGGACACCAATGCAGGCAGTTAGCTTGACTCAAGTATTTTGCACTGTTTTTACAGAAAATGGTTACATTTCATTATAAATAGGTTACAGGTAAACTAATAGACACTAAAGGAGTGGATTAAACGTTACAAAAAAAGTTACATTCCAAACATACAAAGAAAATACATTCTATTTGGGTCATATGTTGTAACAAAAGAACAAGTGCCAATGGAAAGCCTTGATGTATTTCACTATTAAGAACACCTTAGTTAGTGCTGGTGAATGACATTTAGTGCAGTTTCCCATTACTAGAGCATCTGTAGTAGAAGTGAGGAAGCATCCCCTCCAAAGCGGAGAGAGGAAATTAAGTATATCACTCTATAAATAAGAGATTTTATTCTCAAAAAGGTCCAGTCTGTAAAGCGTGTAAAGAATTAGGTTATGCCTCTACTGCACAAGTTTTTGGTCAGTTTTGTGGCATTTTTTGTTTTCTAAAACCACTGGAAAAAAACAGATCCTATAGACTTTAATAGTAAACACTGTCTTTAGTCTCCACAGAACGGGTTTTTTTTTCTGCTCGTTTTTTGCAACATGCTGCAAAAAACTTCAGAGCAGGGCAGAAAATTTACTATTGTAAACCACCGGATGTTTTTTGTCGTGGTTTTTGGACGTTTCTGCTGAAAAACTGCCCAGGTGTTTAACAAGGTATATGAATTTTGAATACATTAAAAACGTGCCAAAAAACCGAAAACCACCCAAAAAAACTGGTTGGAAACCCAGCTGCGTTGAACAAAAAACTGACGTTCAAAGAAGTTTTTAGGTTTTGGTTTTTGACGAGTTTGTCCTATGCTGTGTGGCCCTAGTCTTAGAAAAGAGTGCTATGCCAGTCTATGGGCTGTGCCTGGTATTGTAAATCAGCTCTATTGAAGTGAATGCAATAGATCTGCAATTCCACACAGTACCTGTGGACAGATGTGGCACTGTGCGACCATTATTTTTTACTCTTGCACAAGCCCTTTAATGGCTTAACAGTTCCAGAATGGAGAAGGTAGGAGGCATTAGGACATGCTAGATTTGCGGCAGATGCAAGTCTGCAGCAAATTACAATCCATGCGGAATGGGATTTTATAAATGTGGTTCACATATACTAAAACATTTCCACCTGGAAAAACAAGCTTGCTACAGTTTTTCTAATACTCCTTCTGTTGTAAAAGTGTTGTGGATGTTCACTGCGAATTTCATCCCTATACATTAAATGGGTGGTGAAATCAATAGTGGAAAAATTTGGCCATGTGTGGCCTCACTTATACACTGTAGTAAATAAAAATATCCATGTCTAGCTGGGCCATAGAGTCTAGAAAGAATGTGAGCACTGCATTTATAAAAGAAAGGCAAGAGGTTAACAGGACCATGGTTAGATATACACATTATTGTATTGCCTCTTTAGGAGCAGAACACATAGCAAGTAAAGCCCATTGACTTCCTTGTCAGCAGGCTTGATTAGTTCTGTTCATAGATTCCAGTGGGCATTTCCTGGTATCCATATAATAAAGTCAATAAACCGGCTTCCAAAATTTGGCTGCTAAAACAATGTGCATAGAAGAACTGTACATTTTAAACAGATTTGAAAAGTTATCTTCAGGCTCATCATAACCATTTCCATGGGTTTACATATTTTATTTGTAGGAAGACCTTAAAATATATAGTCAATATTCCGTATGGTATAATGTAGCCCAAAAAAAAAAAAAACTAAAAGGAAACCTATCACAGTGATCATGCTATCTGATCTGCTGGTGACTTGTTATAGAACAGGAAGAGCTACCCTGTTTCCCCGAAAATAAGACATAGTGCATTTTTTAAAGCAATTCAGAGTTTGGCTGCTTATGCTTGTGATGAAATCACTACAGTATATTAATACATGTTGAGGTTTTGTTATGAATTATTGTTCATAGAAAAAAAAAAACATCCCCTAAAAATAAGTCTTAGCTCAACTTTAGAAGCAAAAATTAATATAAGACACTGTCTTATTTTCGGGGAAACAGGGTAAGAAGATAGAGATCTAATATGGAGGAAAAGATATAGAAGAGCTTGCATTTTATTCATTTTAATCCCTGCTTATTCTGGGTTAAGGAGTCCAGTGGGTGGTCTTATCAGTGGTCAGCCTTCTCTGTATGCACACTGGTACAAGGAAGGCTATCGGTTACTTTTAACACCGCCATCTGGACGCCTTAAGTTTTACTATATCTTTTCCTCCAAACTATACATGAATCTATCTTCCTGCTCTATGCCATGTTACCAGTATATCAGACAGAATGTGTAATATGACAGGTTCCCTTTAAAGGTAACTTTACGAACATCTTTAGTTTCTAAAAGCTGGAAATTTCCAGCATTTCTGTGTGGTGATGAACGATCCCGAGGAGTGGTATTTGGTTACCTAGATGGGCAAAGCTGCCTAGCTATACATAAATCCTTGCTTCCATACAGTTGTAAAGGTAAAGCACATGGACTTCAAGGACACTGGGAATACAGTCCTTCTTAGAACACTGTAAATATAGCATATTTGTTTTCATTTATTTCTAGGTTACTTTTCCTTAGTAGTACATCAATTAGACATATTACAAACATGCAGGGAGGCCGCTGAACTCCCTGCAATCGCTTTTCTGGATGGAGATCGTTTTAGCTCCTTAGCCACATCTGTATTTCCTGTTTCTTTCTAGAAAGAGATACTGCATACACATGGACAACGTTCCCCTGAGAATAGGAAACAAGGGCGCCAACGTATGTCTGGCTGACCAGCTAAAAAAACAGTTGTCTCTAAGCCTTCCATATATTCCAAAAAGGGCTTATGGAAATGTGCGCATGTAAAGTACCCATTACTGCCCATAATGTTCTCTGAAACATAGATAGTGAATCCATCAAGAATATGATACATTTATTCCTGAGCCCTTTATTCTATCACACATTATCCGATAGCTTTTTCAACATTCACTTTATGTGGTTACAAACACAGTCAAGTAAAAGCAAGGGAATCAAAAACAACAACTCACTGGCAAAGTAGAAAGAAGGGGCAGTCTCCTTGTTGTTTGGAATTTTAGGACATGCTGAATTTGGGAAAATAGAAACGTAAATTAGCCTTTGATGAAAGCATTGTAAGGCTGACATGATGGACAATGAGAATGAAATTGATTGTGTTATAGCTTCCATCTGAAGCAGGATACCGAATGTAGTTATGCACAAACATCATCACATGGAGGCAGCTATGAGATGACAGATTAGCACTCTCCAGATTAATGTTTGGAAACGCACAGGTTTGAGAACCTACCAGTACACAGCTGTGAGAGAGTCCATGCCTGGCTCCTTGCTTTCAAAGGCCGAACCAGTATGGGCATCAGCAGTGGATCACAACAGCATCAAATTTTAAAAGCTCTGGTATATGACATTTTTACCCTCACAAGATCTTCTTTTTAGAGTTAAAGGCCTGCTTTGATAAGCTATGATCTTAAGGGTATGTTCATATGGGTCAGGTCCACAGCAGGTTCCCCACAGTTTAAAGTATACATGCAAACATTTTCAGAAATTGTTGTGGATCTTTGAATGTGTATTTTATGCTGTGGGGAACCAGCTGCGGACCTGACCCACAGGAACATACCTTTAGGCTGCCAATGTTTGTAGCAGCAGTTCCACATGCTATTTTTCCACGAAACATTGATTTTGCGATGTACAGCAGATCTGATTGAGCCAATGTCCATCATAAAGGTTTACATAGTTATCATATACAAGAGGTAAGGGCTGGGTTCACACACTCCACACCACGCACGCATGAGTTTGCCATTAATATTGTTGTCTCACTGGCAAAGTCATATAGCCATTGGCGACAGTAGTTTCCTCTGCTAGATCATATAAACTCAGGCAATGTTGCTTAATTCATTAAAAAATGGTTGTATTCACATAGTACCATTAAAACTGCATCAAACCACATCAGAAACTGCGGTCAGTACTTGGTCACACTTTTACAGGTAAAACATGTAGGATGAACATGCTTCACTTGCAAAAACTACATGACCAATTGCCACATTGCAAACGCGCCGTAAAATAAAATCTCCCCCCTTATTTCTCGAGTGCACCTCTGATACGGTTATAACCATGAGAATATACCATTAAGGTAGAAACGGTTATAACCATGAGAATATACCATTAAGGTAGAAACGGTTATAACCATGAGAATATACCATTAAGGTAGAAACGGTTATAACCATGGGAATATACCATTAAGGTAGAAACGGTTATAACCATGAGAATATACCATTAAGGTAGAAACGGTTATAACCATGAGAATATACCATTAAGGTCGAAACGGTTATAACCATGGGAATATACCATTAAGGTAGAAACGGTTATAACCATGAGAAATATACCATTAAGGTAGAAACGGTTATAACCATGGGAATATACCATTAAGGTAGAAAACGGTTATAACCATGAGAATATACCATTAAGGTAGAAACGGTTATAACCATGGGAATATACCATTAAGGTAGAAACGGTTATAACCATGAGAATAAACCATTAAGGTAGAAACGGTTATAACCATGAGAATATAACATTAAGGTAGAAACGGTTATAACCATGGGAATATACCATTAAGGTAGAAACGGTTATAACCATGGGAATATACCATTAAGGTAGAAACGGTTATAACCATGAGAATATACCATTAAGGTAGAAACGGTTATAACCATGGGAATATACCATTAAGGTAGAAACGGTTATAACCATGAGAATATACCATTAAGGTAGAAACGGTTATAACCATGGGAATATACCATTAAGGTAGAAACGGTTATAACCATGAGAATATACCATTAAGGTAGAAACGGTTATAACCATGAGAATATACCATTAAGGTAGAAACTATTTTTTTCGCTTGCAAGACAACAGATTCTAACAGAACTTTTTATGATTTTAATGATATAAGCTTTACACTGATTTTTTTTCTTACGATCATTTTGGGTTACAAATGACATTTAATTTGTATTAACTTTGTAGGATTTGAACAATTGTGGACTGCATAAATAAAATGCAATCCCAACTTTTGAAGATTGGAACACTCCTTTAACATCAGTGAAATGAGCAACACACCAAAGGAGATGAGATAGGGAGACAAGAAAAAGGCTATTAGAATATTTTGAACCAGCAGATTTGTATTGAGAATGGCAGAGGAAGCAGAAAAGTGAATGAGATTTCTCAACCACATGCTGCAAGAAAATTAACCTACAGTTTGGATTAGGTAGAAATTAGTTTTGCAGATTTCCATGTAAATTGCGTACATTTTTTAACAGCAAATCTAACCCAAATGAAATAACCCTTAAAGGAAATGTCTGATAATATATTTATTTTGTCATTGGGGACAGGGTGGTCCAAAAAACAAAACAAAAAAACAAACTAATACTTACCTAGTTGTTGCTCCTGAAGAAGTGCTGAAGTGCTGCTGTTGACTTCTCGTCCAGACTAGCTTAACGTGTTCACTCTCCATTGTAAGCAAATGGAGAGCGAACCTCTCCTCCGTGATGGGAGAAAGTAATAGGAGCACAATCTTGGTACACCCTCCTACATTATCTATGCAGTGTACAAGCGACTGCTCCGCCAAGTGATCAAGTACCCTAGAGGGACTTCATGTACAAGTTTTAAAAAAAATAAATACTTTTAGAAATATAAAATAAAATTTTACAATACGTTCAAAACACTCCCCTTTTTTAAATGACTTCTAAAATGGCAAAGGTTAAACATAATTGGTATTGCCACGTCTATAAAAGTCCAATTTATTAAAATCTAACATGATTTATCCCATGCAGTGAACAACGTAGAAGAGGGGAAAAAAATTCCCAATGACAAGATTACGGGGTTTTTTTGGGTCATGCTAAAATTTTTATTTAAAAATTCTTTTCTTTTGCAAAATAATTGAATTGATTGGAATATTTGTGTTAAGTTTAACTATATGGCTATGTTCACACGGCAGTAATTGTGGGACGTATTTGGCCCCGCAATTATGCCGTGTGCACGGGGGCGGCGGCTGGCCCCATAGACATTCATTATTATCGGCGCGTAAATGCCGTGAAGAGGAGACGTAATCCATAGTTCTCTATGAGAACTGTGGATTACTGTACTGACTGGGACGATCTCGCCCCGTATTTTGCGCAGTACAGCGCGAAAGACGGGGCGAGATACGTCCCATTTTAAGCCATGTGAACATAGCCTATTCTTTATGCAGATATCTACTTAACAAATATTACTAAATTATAAACAACTTCATGGCTTTTAAAAGGAGTTGTCTTAGAGGGCCGTTTTTAATTAGAAATTAAATTAATTTAAATTTAAGGGGTCGGGTTGAGTGAGTGTGAAGCAAACTCCTAATTGACCTACATCAAACATGTGGCCACAGCACCCCACCATATAGTTCAAGCATTTCTAGCATAAAATTGGGCATTGCTTGAATAGCATGGGTCTTAGACCACATGGTTGACTTCTTAAAATCCAAGCCCAAATGTCAGTGGCAGAATTATGCTTTTTGTCCCACAAATAGTTTATTTTTTGGTTTCTCCAAATATTATATGGTACCATTAAAACATGTCGACACAAAAATCAAGACCTAATACAGCTACGTCGAAGATAAATAAGTAAATGGTAGGCAGAGATGAAACAATAAAAACGTATAGTTAGAAAAGGACCTAAATGTTACTTTATAAAATGTATGTGTTATCAGAACTCTGTCATACATGGCTCTATATTTCAACATACAGCTTTTATACCACAGTGTCATTTCACCTGCCAACACCACTCTTCAAAAGTACACGTTTCTTCACACCTCTAAGTCTCCTGTGCCTATGCATCACAGCCCTCAGAACTATCACACCTAGCAGTGTTTGGGCATTTCATGTGCCCCCAGCATCTTGGTGTACCCATATTTATAATCCACAGGTTTTGCATTTCATGGTGGGGGCTTCAGAGCCAAGTTTTATCGTCTACATTCTCCCCAGATCATTATTTTCCAGACTCCGTGCCAGGCTGCTGCTGCAGCAGGGGCTTCTGGGCTGGATACTTAGCAACTCCTAGTCTTCCATAGAACACAGTGCTACCATTCTGCTGTTGAAATTCAAGTCAGAGAAGGCAATGTGCCCTTTGTGGTGGTCTGAGACAGCAATGCGGACCTACACACAAGGATGTAGTACGCAGCAACATAACTCTACTAGGGTAGGGCCCTACTGTAGGTGGTGAGGGGTGCAGGAACAACTTCTATGGGTAGCGCTGGCTGTATTTTACAATTCCTCTTCTAAAAGAGAATAGTTTCTCCCTCCAAAATGAGAAATTAACTGGATTATTCTCCCAGGTCTATCCAGAGTGGCTGAAGAGGATTACACACACTGAGGCACCAAAAACAATGATATTACGAGAACAACAAAAGATTGGTTGGCAAGTGGTGCCAATCTGTCAACACCTATAAAGCCAAAGCAGTGCAGATCATGCTGCAGGCAACCTAATGCCTACAGCCGAATAGATGCCTAAAAATACAGCACTGCTTTCTATGTTCAAGTTAAGATATATTATACATACTTCAACACACATACTATTGAGTCACATTCTTACCTTCGATGACAGTAGCACGTAGCTCATGAGGAGAGTCACATGTCATTGGTTGGCATGGTGGGTATATAAAGTGTGCAATCGGTGGTCTGCACACATCTCTAGTGGCCGTCATGGATAAAAGAGGTGAAAAAGGGATGACTCTTGGCTCTATGAGAACTGTGGATTACCGTAATGACTGACGGATTCCAGCCGTAATTTGTGCACTCCGGCGCGTAATTACGGACTGAAATACGTCCTATTTTAAGCCGTGTGAACATAGCCTTTCTGAAACTGCCTGGTTTGTGAACTGTTCATGTGCTGCTGTTTAGAAAGTATACTGTGAGTATACAAATGGTACCATTCTGAATAAGCAATGTGGAAACTGCAGCACACCACAAGTCATTGATGTGAAAAAATCATTCTCTATAAAGGTGCTTTTACAAAGTGCGTTTTTTGTGCAGGAAAACACAGCAATTAATACTGTAAATCACAATTTTTACCGCTATTTTTGCTGTTTTTTTGTGCAGCAATGTACAGCATTAATTCATGTGCCTTCCTGCACAAAAAACGCATCAAAAACACACTGTGTGAAAGCACCCTATGGCCTCGTTCACACGGCTTATTTCGCCGCGTATTTGCCGACGGATTGACGATCGTCAATCCGTCGGCAAATCAGTCAGAAAACAGTAACAGCCTATTTTCTATTGATTTCAATAGAAAATACGGCTCATCGTTCACACGACGCGTATTTCCGTGCCGGATTGCCGCCACGGATTGACGACGGCAATCTGGACGGAAAAACAATGTGCATGTCAATTATTTACGGACGGATTCACCACCTACATTGATTGGAGATGGTGAATCCGTCGGGAAATCAGTTACAAATATGTGCCACACTTAGTGGCACTTATTTGCAACTGATTTTCAACTGATTTCAGAACGTATTTACGATCGGCAATCCGATGTAAATACGTTCTGAAATAAGCCGTGTGAACGAGGCCTATAGGTGGACAAAGCTGAACCAACGATGTGTGTTCTTTTTCACAGCGGGAAATTGGACCACTGCTGATTGTCAAAAGGTTACCTTCTGCAATGTTTCATGGCATTCTCTGGGCCCACATATCCACATGAAAGGCATTTTAACCACTATGGGTATGAATCTATCCTTGCAGATCACATGCTCCTCAACCGTCTTTCCTGGGACAGATGGAATCTTCCGGTAAGACTATGTTCACACGGCTTAAAATGGGACGTATTTCACCCCGTACTTCGCACCGTACTGCACTAAATATGGGACGAGATACGTCCCAGTCATTAAGGTCATCCACAGTTCTCATAGAGAACTATGGATTAGGTCTCCTTTCCCCGCTTACACAACACGCTGAGGGGGGAGATAAGTGACATGTCAATTATTCACGGCGTATACGCGCCGAGAATAATGCATGTCTATGTGCTAGCCCCGCATCTGAGCACATGGCCTAATTGCGGGCGAAATATGTCCCGCAATTATTGCCGGGTGAACCCTGCCTAACACTTCCAACACATCACAAGGCTAGAAATGTCCGACACTGGAAGAGCATGACCAAGACTTCCAAGTATCACCCTGGTTCCCTAATTCCCCTAGACTTGAACCCAACTGAGAATATGTGGGACCATCTTCATGGTCATGTTTGCTCTATGGATACCCACTGTACACCTTTCAACAGCTGTAGGACATATGATACTGGTGACAACTGACCAGGACGTTATTGAGTCACTCTCAGCCTGTCTAGCTGCTGTGTGTACTGCACACAGCGTTTACTTTAGACACGTGTGCATGTATGTATGTATACATATAAAAGATATATATTTATGTCTACTGCAAGAGAAAGAAAAAAAAAGAGCCAAGGAAACAACTGTCTACTGTATTCAAAGTATGTAGAATACAAGTACTAGTCAAACATGAGATGACAAGGCAGCAATTGTCCATGTCCTACATCGTGTACACTTATTTAGAAGATGTGACTACCAATGCATCTTATGAATAGGGAATGAAAAACCTTCAACTGTAAAGAACGCTACAGACAAGGATTCTCTGTTTGGCAATGTAGCAGCTGATCTTACAACAGGGAATTCCCATGATTTTTAAAAAGGTCTTTTATAGAAAGTGGGAATGTGGACGAGGACTGACATGAAAACAAAGTAAAACAAACACGCAGACCCCCACCGGCATGAATGGTTTTAGACAAATGCCATTATATTCATAAATTGAAGTAGTTAGGAAAAATCTGGGTCCAGATTCTAACCCTGCCTATAGGAAGCTCTATCAAGTTTCACTAGAATATTAAATGAGCAAAAATCGTTAACCACTTTCCGACCACCCATCGACTATAAATGTCCAGGTGGTCCGCAATTAACTCTTCCAGAAAGTCCTTGCAGAGTTGGCATCTGCATGGGGATCGTGTAGCTGCAGAAGAGGAGAGTTAGCTGTTGGTCTACACACAAAAAGGGTAACTGTAGCCGGGAGATTAGGAGTGGCATGATATGTAAAATAAATGGAAAAGAAAAATTAAAAAACAAAAAAACAGACTAAACTTTTTTTTAGTTATTATGTTTGCCCTGATAAATCATAAGAAAAAAAAAATTGTGTCACAATATAAAAAAATAAATAAATAAATAAATAAAAAATACTAGAATGACCAAGTGCGATAATGCGGCATACATGCATTAAAAAAAAGGAAAAAAAAAAAGTGCCCAGACAGGGACAGGGCCTGGTCAGGAAGTAGTTAATATAAACGTGAACTGAATCACAAGAATGAAGCCAGTCCCATTTCTCAATGTTGAACCGCTATCACAGTTTTCTGCAGAAAACTATCTGGAAACCCTATCTAAATGTGGTTTTATAACGCTGTCCAGTAAAGGCAGGCCTTACATGTAATCATCTCTTTGAGAAGTACATGTACCTCTTCTTGGCAAACTTGAGCTAAAATACAGGAAATGGCCACAGATATAAATGATACAGGTAAGCAACTTGAGGGTCAGCTAAATCTTGCTTGTAGTGGTAGAGGCTATATAAGACTGATCACCTCCAGAGAACTTCATGAAGTAACAGAAGACTAAAATATAAACACTGGTACTTTACGTCCTGGCCCTTTAAGAAAAGGAGAATAGATTGGCCAAGTGGGGTTCCTAACAGCTCTGTGAGACCTCCTGCTTCTGAGCTGGGAGAGTCCACTGTGAAGGTGGATCCTGAAAGTCTACAGCATGTGACCACAGGGAAGATTTGTGCTGCTATTCTCATGTTGGATGTTGTTACACTAGCAGCAGTGTAATATGGATGCCTATGTATTATGGAGCAGGTGTGAAGCAGCAGCAATAGGTAAGCTCTGTCACACATAGGTCCTTGGTGTGCTCTGCCTGCAGGGAATGTTTAGTGAGAGACAAATATGTATGTCCTCAGCTCCCCCTGCAAAATTGGTATCTCCCAGGGAAGAAATCTCAGCAGATTGTGACAAAATTAAAGTAAAACCTGTTTCCTCTGATTTGCTAATGACATGTATTTAATAAAAGTCTTACAATTTAATCTACAATTAATTTCTACGAGTTTGTGTGGTGGTGATAGGTGCTCTTTAAAGAAGTTCTCCCACCTTACACATGTATGGCACATTTATAGGACATGCCCTAATGTCTTGTAGATACAGGTCCCTCTTTTGGGACCTGCACATGTTCCCGGAATGGTGGTCCTCTTACACCCAACTTATCTGGTGAGGCAGTAGCTGCATCCATGTAAAGTATGACTGGAGAAGTGACTGGCGGGTATGGGTATCTCTCTCCAATTACTTTTATAGGTATCACGGAACAGTCAAGCACACCATAGAAATGAATGGAAAATGCAACCTCCTCATTTTTCACATTCATGCAGTAACCAGCAGCCCTCTCACCAGGCAGGATTTGCACCTCACTGAGCAAGGGGGTTTGAGATATAGGAACAGTGGCATAGAATTTTGGCACAAAGTAATCCCAATATCAAAAGAAATGAACCATTGCGATCAATTTAGTGCATCCTTCGGATGCGTAGTCCAAGTTTATGCTGCCTACACATTAGACATGATTAGTAAATCTGCCCTATATAGATTGCATTGCTAGAATTAGGCAGCAGCAGTACTAATGTAGAACAACTTCTGCGCTGCTTGGATTTTGCTTGTACTTCGAAGCAATAAGCTTAATGGTTAGGAACAATCCTAATACATGATGCACATCATGTATTAGAGCTAATTAAACAGGAATACTTCCATTCACTGCCATCAAGAAGAAGGTTAGAAATAGAGGCAAATTAATATACCAATAATAAAAGAAAATATGGTTTACATAGATGTAGAAAACCCTAGATGATTGAACCTTTTAAGCATGGTTTTTGAAAGTTTTAAAACAAATTATGAGGGTTGTTTGTTCCCTGCTTAGTTCACAGATAGCTAAAGCAGTTGAGGTGGGAAAATGTCACCCTGAGTTCTTAAGGGTACGTTCATACTGGCTGGATCTGCAGCATTTCTGCAAAGAAATCTGCACTTTAAAACTTGCATCAAATATGAAGACTTGTCATGTAGCTTCCTACATTGACTTCAATGGGAGGAGGCACCGAAGACCATATAAAAAATAAAATCTGCATCAAAATCCAGGACAAAATTTATACAAGTCTAAGCGGGTTTTAAAGCACAGATTTCCCTACAAATGCTGCAGATATACAGCTGAAACCAGAAGTTTACATACACTAGATAAAAAAACATATGCATGTTTTTCACACTGACATGAAATTAGAATAAACCTTTCCCGTTTTAGGTCAATTAGGAACCAAAATTATTTATATTTGCCAAATGCCAGAATAATGAGAGAGAATTTTTAAGACATTGTTACTACTTTCTGCAAAGTCAAAAGTTTACATGCACTAGGATTACTATGCCTTTATGCCATTTGGGACAGATCATATGATGATGTCATGTGTTTGGAAGCTTCTGATAGATTGGCAACATCTGAGTTAGACATCTGTGGTTGTATTATAAGGCACACCAGAAACACACTGCCCCTGTGTGTAACATCTAAAGGAATCAGCCAAGATATCAGGAAGAGAATGGTCTGTTTCATCCTTGGGTGCAATTTCCAGATACCTGAAGGTGCCTCGTTCATCTGTACAAACAACTATACGCAAGTACAAACAAGATGGGGATGTCCAGCCATCATACCGCTCAGGAAGGAGACAGGTTCTGGGTCTCAGAGATGAACATGCTTATCAACCCAAGAATAAAAGCAAAAAGACCTTGTGAAGATGCTGGCGGAAGCTGGTAAGATTGTGTCATTATCACAGTGAAACGGGTACTGTATCAACATGGGCTGAAAGGCCACTCTGCCAGGAAGAAGCCATTACTCCAAAAGAAACATATAAAAGCCAGATTCATGTTTGCAAATGCACACAGGAACAAAGACCTAAATTTTCCGAGCATTTCCTGTGGTCTGATGAAACTAAAATTGAACTGTTTGGCCATAATGACCATCCTTACGGATGGAGAAAAAAGGGAGAAGCTTGGAAGCCTAAGAACACCATCCCAACTGTGAAACACGGGGGTGGCAGCATCATGTTGTGGGGTTGTTTTATTGCAGGTGCACTTCACAAAATAGATGGCATCATGAGGAATGAAGATTATATGGTACTGGTGAAACAACATCTCAAGACATCAGCCAGAAAGTTAAAAAATAGGTTTTCCAAATGAACAATGACCTGAAGCATACTGCCAAACTGATTACAAAATGGCTTAAGGATAACCAAGTCAGTGTTTTATAGTGGCCATCACAAAGCCCTGATCTCCATCCTATTGAAAATTTATGGGCAAAGCTGAAAAGGCAGGTGCGAGCTTGGTGACCTACAAACATGGCTCAGTTACACCAGTTCTGTCAGGAGAAATGGGCCAAAATTCCTACCAACTATTGTGAGAAGCTTGTGGAAGGATATCCAAAATATTTGGCCCAAGTCACAGAGTTTAAGGGCAATGCTAACAAATACTAATCAAATGTATGTAAACTTTTGACTTTGTAGCAAGTAATAAAAATGCCTTAACAATTCTCTCTCATTCTGGCATTTGGCAAATATAAATAATTTTGGTAATCCTAATTGACTTAAAACAGGTAAGGTTTATTCTGATTTCATATCAGATAGTGAGAAAAACAAGCATATGTGTCATTTTATATAGTGAATGTAAACTTCTGGTTTCAACAGTTTTTACACACACATATATTGTATGATAGAGATAGCTATCCATCTCTATCTATCTAATCACATCCTGTTCTGAAACAGGGGTGCATAAGCCACTTGACAGGTTTCATTTACACAATGTTCACCAACTGTAATCATAGAAATGGTAAGAAGCATCTACGCAAACTTTATTTAATGAAAAATTATAATGAATATGTTTAACTTCCCTCGTGTTTTTACCAAGTACACTTAACTACCGTAACAAAGGATAAGGCACAATGATGAGATGAGTGACATAGTTGTATCCACAAGCAAATTTAAATTCTGTATATTTTTCATGAACTGCAGATCGACACGATTTTTACTGTACTTCTAGCAAATAACCCCACTTACAAGATTGTTTCTTCACTGAGCATTTGGCAAATGTTAAGAATGGATCTAAAAAGTCACATAATTGGTTTTTAGGATGAAAAACAATTACACAAATTATGGTGGGGTCTTACCATACATAGCATGCGTTTGTTCTGGAGCACCATACTGTGTAGCAGATGAAGACACTAAACCAGCCTGTGCATGTGCTGGTGGAGCCATCATTCTAGAGTTTCCTTGAATTACGGGGCTATATACATGGGGATGCTGAAAAACATGAAAATTATTCAGTTGTGTGTTAAAATATTTTTTAATCTAAAAAGTTGATCTAAGCTACTAGTTGCATGAAAAAATGTGTCCCCCAAATATCCATGCAGTTTTTTTCCCTCTAGTTTGATAGAAATCCATTGAAGCGGGGCAGTAACGGTAGTAATTCTTCTTACATAGTATTCTTATGGTCTTTCTGCCCACCATTGAGGTCTTCTGTTAAATTATGTGACCACCCTCTGACTTCTGGCCCACATGAAAAAAAATTTATTTTTTATTTTTAGAGGGTCAGTCTCTCTATGCATGTATATGGACTTGACAGTGAGAATGTCATAGGAATGCAGAGTGTTGCACATAGCAACCAGAGCTCAGCTTTAATTTTTTTTTTTAAACTGCTCTGATAAAATGAAAGCAGAACTCTGGTTTCTATGGGCAACAAAGTCTTACTCTTAGGGTATGTTCACATG